>CAUYLG010064108.1:0-49346 GCA_963573385.1 Cacajao melanocephalus | reverse complement strand
TACGGGTTTTCATGTGACTGTAAGTTTTCATTTCTGTTGAGTAAATGTCTATGAGTAGAAAATCTGAGTCTTATGATAAGTGTATGTTTAACTTTATAAGAAATTGCTAGCTAGGCATGGTGGATTATGCCTATAATTCCAGCACTTTGGGAAGCTGAGGTGAGAGCATAGTCTGAGCCCAGGAGCTTGAGACCAGCCTGGGAAACATGGCTCTACCAAAATTTTTACAATTAGCCAAGCATGGTGGTGCATACTGGTCTCAGCTACTGGGGAGGCTGAGGTGAGAGGATCACTTGAGCCCAGGAGGTCAAGGCTGAAGTAAGCCATGTTCACACCACTGCACTCCAGCCTAGGTGACAGAACAAGACCCAGTCTCAAAAAAAAAAAAAAAAAAAAAAAGAAAGAAAATAAAAAAGAAATTGCCAAAATACTTTACAAAATGATTGCATTATTTTGCATTCTCAGTAGCACTATGTGAATGTTATAGTTGCTCTGGATCTCTGTTAGCACTTGGTATTGTCAATTTTTTTGTTTTTATTTATGCACATGTGTGTGTGTAGACAGAGAGAGACAGAAAGAGAAAGAGAGAGACTTTCTAGGAAGTTCTTGTTAAGCAGTCATTCCCTATTCCTCCACTCAAACCACCCAACTCCCTGCCAAGTACTATTCTACTTTTTCTGTTTCTATAGATATTTCATATATATTTCATATTTTATATCTATTTCACTAAAAAGGAATCATATAATATGTAAACTTTACATCTGATATCTTTCAGTTAGCATAACGTTTTTGAGATTCACCCATGTTGTAGTATCTTCCTTTTTATGGATGAATAATATTCCAGTGTACAAATATACCACATTTTGTTTATCCACTCATCTGTTATTGAACATTTGGGTTGTTTCCATTTTATGGCTATTGTAAATAGTGCTGCAATAAACCTTACCTATTTCAATTCTTTTGAGTATAATTGCTGAGTCATATGATAATTCTTTGTTTAACTTTTTGAGGAACTACCAAACTGTTTTTCCACAGTAGCAGAACCATTTCACAACTCCATCATCAACATATGAGGGCTCTCTACAAGAGATAATAATAGTTAAGGGCAAGGAAATAAGACAGATTCCCATTCTCACTGAGCCCTGGGTGAGTGAAAGGAGATCAGAGAGAGAACCGGAACACTGGGATAAAAGAGGAAATGAAAATTAAGAGATTTTGATATTTGTAGACAGGAAAGAAGAGCAATTCAAATAAGAGTGGTGGCTAGGGCTGCATTGGGGCAAAATATACCACTTTGGCACGCAGAGTGCTTTGAATTAAAGAATATTGAAAGGCCTCAGAAATAATCCACAAAACCAAAGTCTCTGTCCTCCCCCAACTTCCCTGTCTCTCTGATCCTCTCTTTTTCCCAAAGTACCACGAGGTACTCACTGTAGGGTCTGACCACGCCATGAATGGCATGGTAATCTCTGTGACCTGCACATACACCCTGGATGAGTTCCTGGAAGAAACAATCAACCCCCGCAGAGCCTAACTAACTTGAGACATTCTTCTATTGTTTCTTATTCTGGCCTCAATTGACAAGGCCATTGGACTTTGTAACCAAACCTTGGCCAACCTCGTGACACCACACCCTATGACCCCCTCCCTGCTTGGCCAACCTTGTCACTCCACACCCTACGACCACCTCCCAGCTTGCAAAAAACAGCCCTAAACTTAACTTTTGTAGCTTTCCACTGCCTCCCTCACAACCTACAAAACCAACTCCTGGCCAGGCATGGTGGCTCACCTGAGGTCAGGAGTGCAATCCCAGCACTTTGGGAGGCCGAGGCGGGTGGATCACCTGAGGTCAGGAGTTCGAGACCAGCCTGACCAATACGGTGAAACCCTGCCTCTTAACCTCTTAAAAAAAAAAAAAAAAAAAAAAAAAACAACTCCTATCCCACCACCCTTCACTGACACCCTTTTCGGGCGACAGCCTGCCTGCACCCAGGTGAATAAACAGCCACGTTGCTCACACAAAGCCTGTTTTGGTGGCGGGGGGGGGGCTCTTCAATCAATGCACATGCGTTTTAACACTCTCTGGAACTTTTTGTTGTTATTAAGTTTCTAATTAGAATTATCATTCCAGATCTCTGGAACATTTTTTAAAATCTGACTAAAAGAGCTTCTTTTCCAAAGAAATGCAATTGTCTTAAGACCTCCTTCCTAGGAATCTCATCAAATAACCAGGAAAGATTAACCACAAGAAAAGAGAAGAGAGTGGGAGTTGTCACTGTGCCCAGATAGACTTTTCATCTATTCTTCTGAGGATTGCTGTAAAAGATTATCTGGAAGGCTTCATCTGCATAATAAGACAGCTTTTATTCACAATGAACTTCCTCTCCGTAGAATAGAGCTGAGAGCTCACAGACTTGATCCCAGACTATTGTTGTTTGTTTGGGCTCATATTCATTTGCCCTGAAAAGCATTCACTCCTATAACCTCTATCATCCCTTCTCCTATGAAGAAGGGTGTACAAGCATCTGGACATCATGGGATTATTAAGCAATCACACTCCTGTGATTTTCCTCTCTTGCATGTGAGGACTAACCTCTGATTTTTTTTTATCTTGCCCAAATTCCTATCTAAGGGGTCTGGGGAGTCATGCCTTACAAATAATAAATTCTCAACAGATGGGTTTGATTTAACCCTATATATTGCCACTTATTTTCCAACCTGACTCTGGCATAACATTACAAGACAAGGAAGAAAATCAAAATATTACCCCAAAATATGTTTCTCTGCCACATTTCAAAATGGCCTTGCAAAGCTGTTCTTTGTGGGGAAATTTGCATCTATAAAGAATCTCTATTAGCATAGCTAAATCTTTTTCTTCCAGGCTTGCCCAATCCTAAAGAGATTAACTAAGATCTGAATAGGAAACATTTGTCGTCTATTGTCTCTAAGGGCAGCCACTGTAAGATTTCCAAAGAACTTTGGTCTCTACAATCTTTATCTTAACCTGAACATTCCCTTTCTGTCAATCCCAGGTCTTTAGACAGACTCAACCAATTGTCAACCAGTAAATGTTTAAATTCACCTATAGCCTGGAAGCTACTCCCCACCCCTCACCCCTGCCCCGTTTGAGCTGTCCTGCCTTTCTGGACCAAACCAATGTATTTCTTATATATATTTGATTGATGTCTCATGCCTCTCTAAAATGTATAAAACCAAGCTGCGCCCACCTTGTCACATGTTCTCAGTGCCTCCTGAAGGCTGTGTCACTGGTCGTGGTCATTCATATTTGGCTCAGAATAAATCTCTTCAAATATTCTACAGAGTTTGTGTCTTTTCACCCACACATGTTAAATACTATATGCCTTTTTGTGCTATGAATTTGCTTTCTATCAGTTTATTTTCAGCAAGCCCTCAGTGAGCCAAGGTGTAGCTTTCTCTTTGCCTTTACAGCTGCCTCCACTGAAAATGTCTAAGTTCTCAAAGAAAACAGCACCATCTCAAAAGCCACTTTCAGAGACGAGTATATACAGAGTTGGATTCTATTTCTAATATTAGGTAACATACAGTGCCAAAAAGACTTTACCCCAATGAATTAAGTTTACAGGTCTCAGAGTCTGGAAAACTGGCATTACTGACCAGCATCCTAACAAAACTAAAATCAAGAAGTCTTTCTGGCTGGGTACAGTGGCTCACGCCTGCAAACCTAGTACATTGGGAGGCCGAGGGGGGTGGCTTGCCTGAGCTCAGGAGTTTAAGACCAGCCTGGGCAACATGATGAAACCCCATCTCTACTAAAATGCAAAAACTATCTGGGCATGGTGGTGCACACCTGTAGTCCCAGCTACTCAGAAGGCTGAGGTGGGAGAATCACTTGAACCTGGGAGGCGGAGGTTGCAGTGAGCCAAAACTGGGCCACTGCAGTCCAGCCTGGGTGATAGAGCTAGACTTGATCTTAAAAAAAAAAAAAAAAAGGCTTCGTCTTTTCTGCATTACTTAGCAAACACTGGGGTTCTGGCTGAAACTAAGCAGAATTAAAAAATTGTGAGGATGATCGTTTTTGAACTTTAACTTAAAATTTTTATACTTTGGACTTTTAATTCACAAAAAGGGGATTTGAGTTAGACTATAAGACTTTATGGATGGCCAGATGTGTGGATCACCTGAGGTCAGGAGTTCGAGAACAGCCTAGCTAACATGGTGAAACCCTGTCTCTATAAAAAAATATAAAAAACTAGCCAGGTGTGGTGGCCTATGCCTATAATCCCAACTACTTGGGAGGTTGAGGCAGGAGAATCACTTGAACCTGGGAGGCGGAGGTTGCAGTGAGCTGAGATCATGCCACTGCACTCTAGTTTGGGTGAGAGAGTGAGACTCCACCTTAAAAAAAAAAAGGTTTTAGTGAGTTGGATATTGCCAAATAATTTTGGTACTTTAACTTTTTAAAAATGTAACAATCTGATACAATTTATATTCAAATTTGAGGGATGTCCACATGGTTAGTAGTTCAGTGTTAGAATCCATTTTTAATCACCTAACAGGTTCTTCTTGCCCATTGCACAGATAAAACCAATTCACTGAGACAGCAGTATTTCAGTAGGGAAAGAGTTTAATCATCATAAGGCTAGCCAAGTGGAAGGACAGGAATTTATTACTCAAATTCACCTCCCTGAAAGTTCACATGCTAAGGTTTTTCAAGGATAGTTTGGTGGGCAGGAAGCTAGGCAGTGGGAAATGCTGATTGGCTGGGTCCAGGGTAAAATCATGGAAGCCAAAGCTGTCTTTTTGCAGAGACCGTTCCTGGGTGGGGATCACAAGACTAGATGAACCTATTTCTCGGTATGGGTTACTGGTCCAGGTGACTCCAGCTGCTTATCAGCATGCAGGGCCTGGAGAATACCTGAAACACCAATCTTAGGTTTTATAATAGGGATGTTATCTACAGGAGCAAATGGGAAGTTTACAAAGCTTTTGACCTCTGGCTACATGATTCCTGAACTATAGAATTTTAACTTTGTGACTAATTTGCTAGTTTTACAAACACAGCTTCTGTTCCTGAGCAAGGAGAGGGTTAGTTTTGGGGCAAGGACAGACAGGGTGTTGGGAGCACTGTTACAATTTTTGTTACAAAATTAAACTATAAACTAAATTCTTCCCAACAATATGTCCTGGACTATGCCCAAAAATGAATAAAGGAAGCTTGAAGTTAGAAGCAAGATGGAGTCAGTTAGGTCAGATTCCTTAAACTCTCATAATTTTTCTATGTCAGATTTTTCTCACTCATAATTTTTGCAAAGGCAGTTTCAATTTTATGTATTTTACATAAATATTTCCATTTACACTCTTGGCAGGTCCTCACGATAGCCAAAGAAGCCAGATATAATGGGTTGGGAAAGAGGAGAGCAGATGAATTCCAGCATTGGTATAAAGTGGCCTTGGGTTTGGCTTAATTAATGTATTGACCTATTTTAGATCTCCCTATAGGCAAACTCTACACTGCCCAAGAGTGACTCCAGGAGAACTTCCAAAGGAGCAGTGTTGGTTGTGGGACCCAGCCCTATAAAGTTGAAAATGTGATTACCTTGATACGCTCCTGACTACCTCTCTTGAAAAAAAACACCACACCTCTGGTTGGTTATGGAGTATGGTTAAGTCCAATGGGTTAAGAAATTTTTTTGAAAGGATTAATATTATGGTATAGAAAATAGACATGTTTCTTTCCCACTCCTAATAGTTCCTCCTAAGTAGAAGAAAATTCACTGGAAAAATACTTCTCATGCTTGGTCTCTCTATTCTTGTATTCATTCCTTTTTCCTGAAAAGATAAGAACTTACTTTAGAAAATTTGCGAAGAATTACTGGGCTCACCTCAGCCTCAATGGGCTTCTTGGACACGGGCTGACCACAGAGTTTTTCTCTAATTCTCCAAATTGTAAGGCTTATTTAGGAAAGCTTCCCACAATTATTGATTTCTCAAGTCTCAATTTGTTCAGAATCTATATGTTTGGAGATCCCACAGAGATCCCAACCAGAATGAGCGAAGAAGAAATTTCATTTCAATTTTATAAGGCCTTGGGAAGGAACTCATATCTGTGCCTTGAAGCCTAGAAAGTACAAATATTGGGATTTCCAGGTTGAGAAAACAGCATGAGCAAAGGCAGAAAAGAATTAAAGGCATACAGCCCCAACACTATAGAGCGAGATATTCTTCAAGCCTTAACTGTGCCAGGGTTCTGCTTAGCTCTCATTCCTTGGTGCCTATATGGGGGGTTACCCACACCCCACCAATATGTGATCTACTTTATGGCCAGAACGAGGATGAAGCAAGTAAAGCACATAGGGTGCAATATTTTTATTTTTTAGGTGGAGTCTCACTCTGTTACCCAGGCTAGAGTGCAGTGGCCCGATCTTGGCTAACTGCAACCTCTGCCTCCCAGGTTCAAGCAATTTTTTGCCTCAGCCCCCTGAGTAGCTGAGATTACAGGGGCACACCACCACACCGGCTAACTTTTGTATTTTTAGTAGAGGTGGGGTTTGACTATGTTGGCCAGGCTGGTCTCAAACTCCTGAACTCAGGTGATCGCCCACCTTGACCTCTCAACGTGCTCTGATTACAGGCATAAGCTGCTGCGCCTGGCTGGGTGCAAAATTTAAAGAGACACTCTCAAGGTCGTTCAAGGGCAGCTCTGCATTTGCATACCCTGAGAGTGAGCATCTCCTTACACATTTTGTGCCCTATGCTCCCTATTTGTTACACCATAAACATACGCAGTGTCTAAAAGGAAATAGGGGGCAGATCATGGGGACCAACAATCTCAGGCTGCAGATTTCTAGTAATACTGGAAAACCATGAATTCAATCTACTTTATGACAAAAGTAGTTAAATACTGATTTGCATTAACTATTTGTGGTAGCCTGATAAAGACCTCCAAAGATATTCAAGTCTTAATATCTGGAATTTGTGAATGTTACCTTATATGGAAACAGTCTTTGCAGTGGTGATTAAATTAAAGATTTTGAGATGAAGGGATTAGCCTGGGTTATTAAGGTGGGCCCTAAATGTAATTACAAACATCCTTGTAGGACAAAGGCAGATAGTGATTTGAGCATAGAAAAGAAGAGCCTGTGATGGAAACAGATTCAGAGAGAGAAGGTGCTACAGCACTGGCTTTAAAGATAGAGAGGGAAAGCCATGAGCCAATGAATGCAAAAATGTAGCTCTTGATTCTGGGAAAGGCTACGAAACAGATTCTCCCCAGATTCTCTAAAAAGAATACAAATAGGCTCATACCTTGACTTCAACCCAGTGAAACCCATTTGGACTTGTGACTTCTATAACCGTTGAGAGAATGAAAGTATGTTGTTTTAAGCCATCAAGTCTGTGGTTAATTTGTTTTGCTGAAATAGAAAACTAATGTACTATTAAAATAAATTTGGTATACAATACATTGGATCTCTAAATACAGTAAAGCCAAAAGGAGCAAAGGGGCTGCCCTGGAGAGGAAGGAGTGAGATGGAGAAAGAGAGTAGCTAAGGTGCTGAATATAGAAAAAATAATAATAATAAAGCCCTTGAATTCAGAAACAAGAGTCAGGAGACTGAAATTTACAAGTAACAGACAGCATCCACAATAGAGACAACCAGAAGTCTTATAGTAGTGAAGATGCAAAAGCCCAACAGAAAAGGAATGAGTTGAAGCTCCTTGAGAAAAGTATTCAAACTCAAGAGTGAGAAGTTTACATGAAGGTTATGTTAACTGTATTTCTACTATTTCATTAATTTATTTGTATAAAGTCTTTTCTCTATAGATTGAAATGGAAGAAAGTGACCCGATCTTTTTATTTTCTTCTCCCTGTTCCTAGACATAGAAATGTAAAACAGAAAAGTAATACAAAAAGAGAGGGTAGGAAAGTCCTTTTTGCTAAAAGTAGTGGAGCCAAACAGGAAGTCAGAAGGCTTCTTTGTGCAGAACAACTTGGCCCCAAAGATAAGTACAAGGAATGGGCTAATTTGACATAGTGTTGCTGATATAATGAATTGCTGCAAAAAAATGGATCGAATATTAAGTGTTCCGAATACAATCCACGCATTTGAAATTAACGAAGTAAATTTTTTTTAAAAAAAGCAATTTCTGACTTTGGACTCCATATGATAGTGTCAAAGGGACCTCAAATGGGAATAACCTGACCGGCACCAAAGATAGAGTAGTTTTTGCCAAGTGCCACTTCTATGTGGTCCTGGACTTTTGCACAGACCTTCTGTTTGTATGTCCCTCAACCTTGGAAATCACCATCACTCTCATAATGGGGAGATTTCTTTTCCTTCTTTGCTCCTTTTGCAACAGGAAGGGAATTCAATTAGATGGGGTTATCCAAGCACTGTGATTAGACATCTGTCTTAATAGATTAACCTAAGACATTTGCCATTCTGTCAAACCAGAATCAGTCACTTGCATCCGTCACTATAACAGATTTCAACGAATGAGTTTGCCAGTGAAGAAAAACATAACAGTAAAATATTACTCCCTTTTTTATTTATCAACAACTTGATTGATTGGTTGGTGGGAGGGCAGCTGTATTTCCTTCGGAATCATGCTTAGGTGTTCTATCGAGCGAGGGGCATAGCCAAAGGAAACTCTTTTGGGCAAAGCATTTCCTCTTCCATTTTGCTGAAGTGCTACTTTCTGTTAAAGTTAACTTTCTTCAAAAAGACTTTGTTGTTTGCCTTGGCTCCTCTGGCTAGAGTGACCATACAATTTGTTGTCAGACTGGGATGCTGGATGTGAAAGGAGGCAATGGGTGTAAACCAAGACTTCCAGATAAACCTGGTCACCACATGTATGACATTTCCTCAATGACCTTGCTGCGTTTATGGCTTGTTTTACGAGTATCATGCACTGTTAATTATCCTTTCAAGGAAAAGTTCTAAGTTTTTTTTTTTTAGTTGAAAAGAACTGAAACAACTTAAATAAGAGTGAGCTAAAAAACAAAGGGGGAAGGAGATTAAAAGGCTGGAGGCAATCCCATGGCATCCAAGAGCAGAGAGCACAAGTCTTGTGAGACCCTTGCAGAGCCAGAGACAGGGAAAGCATTGGAAACCAAGGACATTCACTACTGTGTTGTCTGTGTATTCTCTCTACTTCTCTGTTTAAGTCTTTTGTTTCTCTGAGACTACAAATGAGAGAATCTATGGAGTGCAAACTCCTGGGTACATAATAATGCTTCCTTAGGAGATGTCTCATGCAGACTGGTCATGTGGTATCATAACTCTAACTCTTCATAGTCATCTATGCAAGAGGCTTGAGTTTTTATTACTGACTTCTGTTTAATATAGAGTTTCTTAACCAAATTTCATTTTTCCAGGGGGCATCTGATAACATACATGAGGTGGGAGGAAGAGACACTTTTAGGGGCCTGTGGGTCCCCAAGCATGGAAATAAAGGAAAATCTTGGATTTCTTCAAGGGAAATTCCTGGCACCTGGCAATCCTTGAGAATCAATTAAACAACTTCATAAACAAAAAGGTAATAGTAGCTTAAAACAATAACCAAGGGCAGTAGTCAGGAGATGTTAGGTTCCCCTATAGAAACTAAAGGTAACATCTTAACATATGTCCCCGATTTTTTCTTCAGAAACCCAGACCCCCACCAAACAGATCAGCTGGCATGTAGACCTAAGACTAAGCTCAAACCACCATTCTCTGTTCTGTATTTCTTCCTGAGGGGCCTGGAAAGAATCACACCCCCGAGCTGGTTAACATTCTATTCTGCTGACCCCAAATTTTTAAACAAAGCTTCTCTTCCTTAACCAACTGCAAATCCGAAAATCTTTGAATCTACCTATGACATGTAAGCCCCTGCTTCAAAGTATCTTGCCATTTTAGGCCAAAACCAATGCGTAACCTCCACGTATCAATTTACAAGTTTGCCTGTAACTTCTACTTTCTTGAAATTTAACCCTGCTTTTAAAAATCCTTACCTGAAAGCCATTAGGGAGGTCAGGATTTGAGCGTTACCTTCCTGGTCCTCTTTGTTTGGCGCCCTGCAATCAAACGCCTTCCTTTCTATCACTACAGAAATGGATACCTAGTTGTACAGCACTGGGGCAGTTCGGTTCTGTAATGGGGACAGACACAGTAGTCATTCTTCACTGAAAGGAACAACCCTATACAATGAATTGCCCAATCCCACCCTTCACCCCCAATGCCAGTAGGGTTCTCACTCAGAGATGCTTGAACACAGCATGACACCTGCATGAGCCTAGGTGGCTGAGTGAAATTTTTAGGCCACTGGATTGAGATGAAGCATAGTGCTCTTGTGTTCAGATTCTACAATCAGGGTGCAATGGCAGAGAAGTACCTGGTCACGGATGGGAAAGTAAAAACTGTATCAGAAGAGTGATTTCTGGTTTTGTGTGCCTTCATACACTAGCTAAGCCAGACATCAATAAGAAACACTTGTGGTTCTGGCCACACTGAATGTGAGCCACTGTAACAAAACCTGGCATAATAATGCTGAAATAGCCATCACTTACATACTCTCGGGACATGCCGACCTTCTTCATAAAGCAAATTTTAAAACTCCCCAGACTAAGGTGAGTGCCTTGTGTATGCTGACAAGGCGCTAGGTGTTAAAAATAACCTATTTGGATCCCTGGTATAGTTCAACCAATCTTATCAAAGCATTTTTCAAATATCAGACTCTTAACATCACCCGATTTTCATTGGCTTCCCAACCTGCTATTTCCCACACTGATTTTAGAGGATATTTGGACCCCAAAATGTAGACAGTCGAACTGGCTTTGTTAGGGAGTCTGCAATTACTTCCAAGATGGGACTTTGGGCTTTTCATGTCATAGATCCTTGACCTGAGGAGCTATTAAGCTAGAGCCCAAATGGGAGCTTTCCGCCCACCTCTTAGCACTTCTCCTCTACCCCCAGGCACACCGCTGCCTTCCTCTCCTTTGTGCTGACTCAGCCACCCACCACAGTTATGGATGGATGGGTGGAAACTCGGCTCCCCACACCCCCACCCCCATCCCTCATTCCCAGCTGATCCCTTGGAGAATACTTTAAGCTGTTTATATCTAGTATCAGGAGACAAGGAGGAGGTTTACATTGACTTCTTCCCGTGTTACCCGATAGCTTTCCTGAATGACGGAGGAACACGAAATCCTAAAGTGCAAAAATAAAACTCATCAGCATCACCAAACTTCACAGCGGTATAGCCTCTCCATCCCTCTTCATTATTAATGAAGTTAAAAGAGAGTCTGGAGCTTTGATCCAGGAAGCATCAAGGGCAAATGTGGTAAACCAGCCTTGCCTCTCAGGCTCAGGGTTGATACCTTTCACAGCAAGCTGCTCATTGGTGAGCATCTGGCCTGTGATCCAGGTATATGCAGGTTTGCTGTGCGTGCAGGTAGGGACCGGGCACTGGCCTGACATAAAAAGATAGCAGGTCACCGGCACATTTTTCCTGGCAGAACTCAAGGCAAGAACACAGATCTGCACTATCATAGAATTTTCTGGAATATAATTGTTAATGTCTTCCTCCTCCCAACCAGATGAGCACTTTTATTTTCCTGGAACACTGAAGTCAACTGTGTTTATCTTCATCCTCAAGAACTCCTGTCATTTGACAGCAACTGCAGTCATTGGTATTACTCAGTTTATTGAACAACTGGGATCTTTTGGCCTGTTTTTAGATGTGATTATTGAGAATAAGAGCATGGTGGATATTCAAATTTATTTCAGCTGAAGTCGTGTCTTGTTCTTAGCTTTTCATTCTTTTACTCTGAGTCAGACATCAGTCAAGATTTTTTTTTACTTGCTTCAATTCAAAATGTCTAATATTAAAAAAACAGTGTGTGAAGTGTCAGGTCCATAAAAGGAAATCTGGTGGTGGCTGCAGATTTGGCTCATTATGCGGTAGCTAGAGTAGAGTTAAAGCTAGACTACTTCTCCAAGTCATAAACACACATTTATATGCACAAACTCATTGTTCCAAACATGTCCTCCCTAGTCAGAGATGGCCCTCCCAGACCCTCCCTGTGGATCCTATGTCCTCCCTGCCTTGATGATGGGTTGGTTGAGTGCACCCTTTCCTTTACCTGCTTTGCTGCCTTTGCTCCCAAGAAAAAAAGGTAACGGGTCCAGAAGTGGAATCCCGAAAGACAGAATCCAGAAGATCACTTTATGTTTTTTCCACTCGGTGGTATTTTTATTTAATTTTACTACATAAACTCATGCATCACTTAACAATATGGATACATTCTCAGAAATGCAAAGTTAGGCAATTTCTTCACTGTGTGACCATCATAGAGTGCACCCACACAAACCTATATGGTGTAGCTTACTACACACCTAGGCTACATGGTCTAACCTATTGCTCCTAAGCCAAAAACCTATACAGCATGTGACTGTACTGAACACTGTAGGCAGTTGTAACCCAGTGGTAAGTATTTGTGCATCTAAACACATCTTAACATAGAAAAGATACAGTAAAATATTGTATCATAATCTTTTATCATACTATCATCATATATGCAGTCCGTTGTTGACCAAAATGTCATTATGCAGCGAATGACTACACATGCTTCCAGTCTCAGAGGAAGTTAGTTCTGGGCATTGCCCTTTAAAACCAAGAGATTACTTTAAAAGAGTCCAGGGATATCAGCTAGGAGATAATTCTTGAAAATCCGTTTTTAGCTATTTTGCTGTTTTATCACAAAATGTTTTCCTACCACCCGTTCTGCCACCTTTTGTAAGATTTTGGGGAAAATTGCTTTTCAAGATTTTCTTGTTGCATTTTTCTTTTAAGACAAGTGCTAATGAAAGAGAAAAAAAGACTCAGATTGACTTCAATTCTGTCTACATCTTAGAACAAACTGAGAGCAGAGTTAAAAACAAGGTTTAACTGAGACAGGCAGAGGGTTCTAGAAGGATGTGTGTGTGGCAAGGCACTCTGACACACTTTGCCTCTCCACAGTTCTACCCTGGGCTAGCCCCACTGATGTCCTTGTTGTTGGCCCTCTCAGTGTCCTTCTTGCGTCAAAGGAGTACCCGGGCAGCTGCCACCAGAGAGTGGAACAGTGGCAGCTGGGGACTGGGCAGAAGTCCAGCTGCTCCTGGCTGCCAATACTCCAGGCCTTGCCCACCTCCTAGGAAGTCAAGGGCAGACCCTCTCCATTTCCTCCCCAGCCCCACCAATGTCCCAGAAATGACCTTGTGGAATGGTCCCCAGGCAGAAACACATTGCTGCCAAATCCTCCCTTGAAGTCCACCTCAGGCCATACGCTCCATGAGGCTCTCCCAGGCCAAACCCGTGAGGTGTGGACAGAGGAAACTTGGGCAGAGGAAGCTGGCACTCAATTGCAAATCTGGCTCCCTGCAAGGAGATTTATAACCAGGGAATTCACTGATTCTGTGGTGCTTTCAGAAAACAGTCCCTGGCTTGATTGAAGGAGAGAAACTTTTGTGGAAAATGCCTGTCGTTCATGTTCCTGGCAGATCTGCAAGTATTTCTCCAGCACAAATGTAGCTCCGGTTCCTCACTCAACAAACTCGGACAGAACCTTTGTCAGGATGCTGGCTGCAGTGTATGCCAGTTGGCAGACAGGGCTCAGACAAACGGCAAAAGGTAATCCTCCCTTCTGAGCAGCAGAGGAGTGAGGACATGGGCTGACTCCAACAACTTCTGATCCCAACCCAATAATGCACACCCCCCCATCCCCTTAAGGATTAAATGATTTCCTTCTTATCTATCATGCCATAATGATATCCCTCATACCTGGGAAGCATTCAGCTAAATTGATCCCAAATGTTGTATGTTGAATCATACCCCCCAAAAAAGATATGTGCTTTTTTCTTTTTTTCTTAATATTGAAATTTGCATTTTTTTAATAGAGATGGGGTCCTGTTATGTTGCCCAGGTTGGGCTCAAACTCGTGGCTTCAAGCTACTCTCCCAACTCAGCCTCCAAAAGTGCCGGGATTACAGATGTGAGCCACTGAGCCTGGCCAACAAGGGCCAGGATTTCAAAATGTGACCTTGTATTTGGAAATACGGTTGTTGCAGATGTAATTAGTTAAGACAAGGTCATATAGGAGTCAAATGGGCCATTAATCTAATATGACTGAGTATCCTTCTAAAAAAGAAAAATGTCCTGGGAAGACATAAAGACCCAGGGGAAAATGGCCATGTGTTAGGTGGGGGCAGAGATTGGAGTGATGCATCTACAACCCAAGGAATGCCAGAGAGGGCCAAGAACTGCTAAAAGCTAGAAAGAAGTAAAGACAGCTTCTCCTCCAGAACCTTTGAGAGACCACGGCCCTGCCAGCACCTTGGCTGCTCACTTCTCGACTCCGGAACTCTGAGAGAATAAATTTAGGTTGTTTTAAGCCACCCAGTTTTTTGTACTTTGTTACGGCAGCCCTAAGACATTGACCAACCAACGATGGCTTGATCATTGTCACCCGAAGCTGGCAAGAGTGCAGAAGTGAACTGGCAGCAGTCCCAGTTAAACTTCCCATTAGGAGCACCCAGCAAACAACATATACTGAAAAAAAAAAAAAGTTTTTTGGTTTTCTAGCTAAATAGGCTTCTTCTTCACTGGGCCTTCAGGGATTTTGTAATCCTTTTTTCCTCTCAAACTGAAAGCGTTCATGGTTGTCACCTAGTCCAGTAATAAATGTGCTAACATCTTGAGACTTTTCCCTGTGATTTAGACTTGTTGGACGAGAAAACAATCCTTGGGTGTAAAAACTCAATAATCCCTATTTGGTTTCAAAAGGAAAATTTCTAATCATCCGAAAGCAAAAAACCTGGTTAGGCTTAAGGGCCTGGGAAACTCACCACATCACCCTTAGGCTTTATACATCCACTTCTCATTAAAGTTTGAGGCTGAATCAACATAACCTTAGCTTTTAGTCACTGCAGTGAACTACCCAAGAGACCTTGAGTTGTCTGTAAAGAAGGTCGATTTGGCATCACTCTGGAGATTAAATGAAGGGGAAAATTGGCTGAAGAGGGTGTCAGGGTAGAGACCGTGTAATCTAGGCATGATGAAGTTGCTACTTAAGCCAGGACAGGATGACGAAGGTTAAGGGAAGTCGTTTGCAGAGAAACAACTCTACCATAAGGAGAAAAAGGATCTAAACATTGTGGAAAAATTCTGGATTTGGCAAGGGAATATTTAAGGGAATTTGCCTTGTCTCATTCAGAGAAGAGAGTTTGCTTGATTGATTTAAAAACATCTAGATACCAAGAAATATTCCAGGCATCTTATAAAATTAAACATTATGTAAAATGGGACACCTAAGGTTAAAGAACAGAAAAGAGATCACAGAAAAGAGACAAAGGAGTAGGTACTACCAGGCTCCTGCATAAAAGGAACTGTTACAACTGGAAATGAAGGCCAAAAGAGAGGTCATCATTAGTTTCTACTGTATACACACACAAACTCATTTAAAGACAAACTTTTTCCTGAAAGTGAGCTACAAAAGTTTTTATCATATTAATCTATGAAGATTCCTTACAAAAATATGGTTTTATACACACAAACATACATATATACACATACACACATACGTATTTCTCTAGGTTTGTATGTATGTAAATTTACATACATATGTATATATGTGCACATATATACGCATACATAAAATTTCTCTACAAGTTACTGTGCTGAAATTAGATTCAATTTAAAGTTTGTGAATGGATTCCCTGATTTCTGTGATTATTATCCTATCCTTAAGAAACACAAGGCAGGGCTGGGCACAGTGGCTCATGCCTGTAATCCCAATACATTGAAAGGCCACGGTGGGCAAATTGCTTGAGCTCAGGAGTTCAAGACCAGCTTGGGCAACAGAGTGAGACCCTGTCTCTACAAAACTACAAAAAAAATTAGCCAGGCGTGGTGGCATGCACCTGTGGTCTCTGCTACTCACTCGCGAGGCTGAGGTAGGAGGATGACCCAAGCCCCTGAGACGGAGGTTGCAGTGAGCAGATCGCTCAACTGCACTCCAGCCTGAGTGACAGAGCCAGACACTGTCTCAAAAAAAAAGAAGAAGAAGAAAAAGAAAAGAAACACAAGGCATATGATAAGGAGCCAGATAAAACACAGACATGATTTTACTGGCAAATATATTCTTCCTTAACCATTCTCAAGTGTTTGAGCCAGAGAAGCGGCTACGGGTGGTCATTGAAAGACAGTCAGTTCCATGGTCTTACGCAGCAAGAAACAAAGATGATACCTTTCATCCTCCCCCGGGTGTAATTATCCCATGAAAACTCCAGCAAGTAGAGAAGTCTCCTTGCTATTCTTAGATTTCTTTCAATTTAGGATAAGTCATTCACTGAAAATTACTGGTTTCCATATCAGTGTGTTTGAAATCTGAGCTCGGTGGTGATTAATTTGGTCCTTGAGGTAGGTGAAGCTCCACTGGGCTCTCCCTTAGTGCAAAACCTGATTCTGAATGAACTGGCACGTGGCCCCTTATTCTACTTTTGTGTGTGTTCCCGGAAAACAGCAGGACTGTTCTTTTGGACTGCTGAGAGTTCCCTGAGTTCAAAACTTTGTTCCATTGACTATTTTTTCCTTCAACAATTTCAAAGGCTCTCAGTGATATTTCTTTTTTAATGTCATAACCATTGATGTGAATGCTGTCCAATTACCTGGTGAAAAGAAAGGCCTCTCATCATGCCACTTGATTTCACCTGCTTCCCCCCTGACTCTGTGGGATTCGCTGTCACATTTCCCAGAATCAACTATGTTTGAGCAATGGGCAAAATTGACTAGCCTGCAGGTCCAAAAGGATGAATAAAATTAAAAATGAGAGTTATACACATAAATATGTCGAGAAGTGTTAATTCTCTTTCTCTCTCTCTCCACACAGGCACACACATACTTACTAGCCAGAAATATAGAAAACATTCACATTATCAAATAACCAACTAAAAAATAAGATGGGAAAAGACCTGCAAACTGAGAAGTAACTGAGACAGAGCTCCATCAATTTAGAAGCTTATTTTGCCAAGGTTAAGGATATACTCAGAGGAAAAAAACATGGAATCACAGAAACAGTCTGTGGTCTATGCCTTTCTCCAAAGAAAATTTTGAGGGCTTCAGTATTTAAAGGGGAAAAGCAGGCTTCAGGGGAAAGAGGAATGGCATGGTCGTCTACGTGCTGCAAGGGAAAAGGAACAGGAAGGAAAATAGTCAGTTATGTATTTGTCTTGTGCCAGTCAATCGGCACTTCACATAAGATAAGGTGAACATAGAGTAGCTACCTGTGGAAATATTTAACTGTTTCTCTAGGGCTATCTGCTTAGAAACAAAAGGAAGGCAGTTTCATGCATGATTCAGCTTTCACCTTGTTTTTCCTTTTGGCATACTAAACTGGGGTTCTGAGTTTTCATTTTCCTTTCACAGAGCTATTCCATATTCAGTGAATCATGTTAACATTTGTTGGACACCTCTGTAAGCCAGGCATTGGAGACACTTTACGCAACGTACCTATGGTATCTTAAGTAATTCTGCTAGGCAACCAATGAGGAAAGGAAGGCTTTGCAAGGCTAAGTGACTCCCCCAAGCCTGTGCAGCTACAATACTAAAGCAAAAATGTGAACTTGGCGTCTTTATCATTTCCCAGTTACTTCTGTATTCTCTTTCTGTTTCACCATGGATATTGCCAGCAACTGGCTAAACACAAACTAACTCACTTCTATGATACATGTGTATTAGTAAGTTAATGATGTTCACTCTAGCCACTTCAGAATCAGCTATTGCATAATCATTACTGATTCTTTTGCTCTCCTTTGCACAAGTCAAATGAGGCTTACTGAATTCTTAACCCAAGTCAGTGCTTTTGGGTAAACTGTCTTCTGACGGGTGAACCTGCTCCTTCCTCTTCTTTCTTTTTTCCTCAGAGCCTGGCATCCTTAGTGCTTGCTCTACTACCCACCCCTCTGTTTTCCCTTGCTTTGTAAATAAAGATTTGGATAATTTGCCAGCCCACAGAATGCCTTGGAAACCTTGCACCTTCATCCTCCCTGTATTAGCTGTTTGTGTACTTGCACAATGGAAATGTCTCAATGACCAGCTCAGGGACCAGAGGGGAAAACAGTAGCCAAACTGACCTATGATATCAGAGGCCAACTCTGCTTCATTTTGGTGGTTTCATGAGACTGTTGAGAAAATTGCCCTCCAATTTTGGAACACCTAGAAATTCACCGACATGTAATTATCACTCCCTCACACTGCTCTCCTGAGAACTCCCCTTACCATAACCTCTGCGGTCTTTGTTTCCTTCTTTCTTGATTTTCCTTTCTTTCTTTTTTCTTCCCTCTTTCCTTGTTTTTAATGAACCTCAGATGCAGAAAATTGTCTTAAGCATAGGTGTCAGATTATGACACACGACCATGAATCACAAAGGCACTCTTTCTCATTTTGTATACTTTTCTTGTTTTTAATGAACCTCAGATGCAGAGAATTGTCTTAAGCATAGGTCTCAGATTATGACACACTACCATCAATCACAAAGGCACTCTTTCTTATTTTGTATAAGTGTAATTCTTCCTCTGTTATCCTGATGCCCACTCTCATTCCTTCCTCCTTAGGACCCCACCCTAATGTGTTTGATATGTGTTCCCTGAAGACTTATGTTTGAGGCAGGTACTGCTCTTTGTTCCCCTCTTTGCATAGTAATAGAATTTGTAGCTGGGCACTAGGCATGACTAAGTGACTTAGTTCTGGCCAATGGGATATGAGAAAAAAGTGATGTGTGTAACTTTCTAGATTGCACCTTTACAGGGCAGAAATGTGTCCTTCCCTTTCCTTTTCCCACTTCCCCCTGGCTGGGTTGTGACTGTGGTGACAGAAGATTAAGCAGTCATAATAAAAGCTGAGTCAACAGTGCAAAGAAAAATGATAGAGGAAGCTTGGGCCCCTGATGGTGTTGAACCACCATATGCCTCTGGATTGCCTACTTGAGTTTTTACAGGAAAAAAAAAAATCTATCCAGCTTAATCCATTATTATTTTGAATGCTTCTGTAGTAGCCATTGATCCAATTTCCTAAATACAATACCTCTGCAAAATAGGTAGGGACATCCAATATGTCTGCATGTGTTTCAAATTTTAAATGGTATAGTTCTGTTTCTTAGGTGTTTCACTCACTGCTAGCTTTTAAAAAAATCTCTCATTTCTGTGATGCGCACATCTAGTTGTTGCTTCTGACTGCTGCAGAGCAGATCATTACATGCTTCTATTGCACTTTCTTACACAATCCCCTAGTGAGAGACACCTATTGCTTCCAACTTCCCTCTACCACAGAAAACACCATGCTAATATCCTTGATGATGTCCCTTATGAACCTTTAAATGAGTTTCTCTTGGGTATGTGTGCAAGAGAATTACTGCTGGTCATAGAGTATTGCCACATTTAATTCTACTAAGTTCTGCCAAATCACTTTTCAGAATGGTTGTACCAGACTGCGCCTCTGTAATGCCTGAGAGCTCCTGCTTCTCAACATCCTTGCCAATGCCATGTATTATGGACGTTTCTAATTTTTGCCCACCTCAAGTGACCCAGTTTTGTTTGCTGTTCTGTGATTACTTGTGTTTGTGTAACTGTTCATGTACTTGTTAACCATTTGAGTTTACTCGTCTGTGAATCCCCACTTTCTGCCCTTTTCCTACTTCCTGGTGTCCTCTTGAGATTAACTCATGTTGCTTTTAGTTACTTCCATCACTGATCTTTCAAGGCAGATATATATTTTGTACCTTATTCATGAAGACACCATAGCCATTTGATGTCAGTTCTCACATTAGTCTGCAACTCATATCCAATTCCCACGTGGACGTAAACCCTCACTCCAAGACCAGTTATGCTCCTGACATTTCCAGTGTCACTGAGCTACCAAGTGTCTTCTACTTGCAACCACTCCACTGGTGATTCACCTCCCATTCTCTCCATATTTTAGTCAAGTCTGAATGTGGCTATAAGATGCTAATGCAATTCCTTTCCTGTGTCCTTCTTTGCCTCCTCTGCGGTTAAGGAACAGAGGGTAATAGGACAGGACTTGAATTGTGCAGTCAGAGGCTAACACTCAAGACTTCAACATTCGGAAATGGAAATTTAGATGAGAAACTCTTACAGCCTCTCCTGATTCTAAAATGTCTGACTCTTCAGAGTACATGTGAGAACTGATAGAGCTTTTTGTTTTTGAACCAAGAGGTTTCCACTGGAATACCTTTTATTTTCAGCTTAGATTTTCCTTAGACAGAATCTAAGGAAAATGTCAGCCTGCTAAAAATCAGTGCAAAAACATTTCATGCAGCTAAACAAAGGGAAATCTTTTGAGAGCAACACTAACACACCAGGTAAAATATAAAGCTGGTTTCCCTCTTAGAATAGAAAGAGGAAGAATGTACTGCTACTGGAGACCCCTGAGATTGACCAGGGACATAAAGGGGAATGTCCTTTATGATATAATGGTCTCTTCATTGTCACTTCTGGTCCCGATCATGGTTCACTGATGAAACCACTCTCACTCTGGCAATCAATCCTCTCAATGTCTTAATCTTTTATTCTCATGCTACTCCTGCATAAGAAAACTCCAACCCTGGGTTCATTCAGTCGTCCTCTTTCTTTACTCCCATAGAGACATATTCCAGCTGAGTACTTCTGGCAAAGGCCATACAATGGTGCTGACTGAGACTTTTGACTAATCCATGGTCTCTGGCCTTAGCTGGGCTTTCAACACTGCTTGGCAACCTTCTCATGTCAAACTGTGCTCACGCACCAGGGTAGCTCTTCAGACTTCCTCTCTCTCTTATGTTAATTTCTTCAAGTTTACTTCTTCCTTCACCCTTCACTCTCCACACATCTTAGCCTATTTGACAGAAGATGGGAATGAGATGACTCATTCATCATTTCCCCTTAACCTTTGACTTATTTGTATCTCATCCACTTCATCTCCTTCTATATAGCAATGTCTATTAGTTTCTCCTGCTAAATGTTTCTACCTTTGCTAGTGATTCTCAACTGGATCAGACCCAGTGCCTTCTTTTTATATATTAAAAAAAATTTTGTCACCCACTTCCTCTTGACTATTGAGAAATTAATATAACCTACCTAGAAATATAATTACTTTTACTTAATGCTGTGATTATAAATAAAGGGGGAAATAATGTGCATTTCAATAGGTGCTCAGTGCTTAGGCACTCCTAGAATAATTTGGTAGACAAATGCTTGTACCTACTGTAGAATCACTATGTGATAGTTATGACTGTGTAAACTGACACAGGTGCTCAGTATTGAAACAAAAAATAGAAGCAAAACTGCCCTCCCAAAACAACAAACAACCCTTGCTAAAACTCCCAGCAAAACACTCTACAATCTTTCCTTAATTGACACAGTGGCGGCATCCTTGGAAAATATAGTCTACATTAAATCTGCATAAAAACATTTTGTTTATATGAAAAACAGAGTTAAGTTCTAAACTCACGTAATTCTAAATAGGTGTTAACCTTCCCTGACTTCCTAGGGGGTCATTTGAGAACTGTTCTAGATGTAGAATTATTCTTCATTATGCTGCCCATTGTAAGACATAACACATCCTTGGATTCTTCCCTTAACATGCCCAAATCACTGTGACAACCCAAACTGTCCCATACATCTCCAAAACACCTCCTGGAAAGAGCCACCACCTTTATGTAGAATACTACTGGTCTGTTCTGGATCTCTCTTCAGTGACTTTGTTTGGTCAGTTCTCCATTTGTTTCATCCTTCAACCTCATCTTCTTTACTCACTAGTTGTCCTGAATTCTATCTCAGAATTAAATAAAAATAAAACACCCTGTCCCCCATAACATTAGGTAATTCTTTCGCTAGGTTGCAGCCTTCTTCCTCCTCTTCTTGGTGTGTCTTCCCTCTGCCTCCCATTCACTCCCTAACCTACTGTTACGTCTCTTTGGCCCCTACCATGCCAGTGAAATTATCTTGAGTGGATTATATGTAATCTGTTAGTTCCTGATTTTTCTTCTTTCCAGTTGGAGTTTTTGTTTCCTTCTTCCTCCACAGTTCCTTTATGTTTGTCCATCTTTTAAGTGAACGCCTCCACCAGTATCAACACGTTCATGGATGGCATAGCCATCCTCCCAGTTGTCCAATCAGAAACCAGGGAATCATCCCCCAGCACTCAGCCAGCCATGAACTTTTATTAGTTCTCCTTCCTTAACATCTCTTAAATCTGTTCTCTTTTCTCTACCTCTCCTAGGCCTATATCTCCCACCTGGATGACTACAAAAACTTCCTCTTTCCCACCCTCTTCGTACTATGCATCAATCCTTGTCACTGTCTTGGAAAACACTTTCTGTTGCCATTGAATGGCTTAAGGACAAAATTGAAACATTTAAGCACAGCAGAAACAATCCTTTCAATCTGGCATCAATCCTATTTGCCCAGTTCATGGCTTGTCAATTTAGTCCTCTGCAAACAAATCTGGCCATGATGAATTACTGGTTGTCTCTCCAATGCACCGGGCTCTCTTATGCTCCTTTGTATTTGCATGCACTGTTTCTTCCTGGATTTCTACCGCACCTTTCATCTGCTTCTTCTATTCAAGCTTCAAGATATAGCTCAGACATCCACTCCTCCAAAAAGACTTCTTTGAACTCAAACTGCAGCAAAGTTGGGTGATCATCCTTTGGTTCTCCTACCAGTCTGTCAGAGCATTTAACATACCGCATTGCTTGTCTGGCATCTCCCCTATACCGGAGAGGGAGATTCTCCGCTATTTCTTATCTCTGCAATACCAGTACCTAGTACACTGACTAGTGCTTAATAGAAGTTTGTGAAATAAAAAGTAAACAAACAAATGGACAGGTTAAGAGTACAGCTGATACCCACAAACCACGGCCAGAGGTGTTTATAGTAGCCAAAGAACTAGTCGAGTAACTTGCTGGCTCAAACAAAAAACAATCATAAGAAAATTAAAAAGTTCTTCATTTGTCAGTCATCAACTCTACCATAAATCCTTGTCAGTCCCCAAAGGCTGTGGTGATTAGTTAAATGTTCAGCAGGATAAATGTTTACACCAACCCCACATGCAGACCTCTACTTTGAAGCAGAATTCTAATCATTTTGCATAATAAGACAAGGAGAAACTTGTATAAGAACAGGAAAAGGTTCAGCTAATCCAGCCTAGTAAACGTAAGAGATTCTTCAGGAAACAGAATGTCAGGAAACACTCAGACAGAACCTATATTAACACTCCTTTGTAGCGAGGGTCTACTAAGTGTAGAATGGGGAGGGTCGGGAGGAGGTAAACACACAAAAAGGGGATGTTTTTGTTTTATTTTGTTTTGCTGAGACAGGGTCTCACTCTGTCACCCAGGCTGGAATGCAGTGGCATTATCATGGCCCACTGCAGCCTTGGCCTCCTGGGCTCAAGTGATCAGGGGACATGTTTTCACAAGAGTAAGGACCTTGTTTGCTCACCTCTGTATTTGCCACAACTAAAATAATGCCTGGTATATTACGAGCACTCAACAAATGTTTAATGAATTATTAAATCAGTCCTTGAGTAGTAAGACAATAAAGTGTTAACAGTGATTGTGCTGGGTGTGCTAGACTTTTTTTTCTCCTTTATATGCTTTTCGGTTTTATTCAAACTTTTAAAAATGAGCATGTATTCCTTATTAATTACTTTTATAATCAGAAATGTTTCATGGAAGCAAAAGAAAGCAATTATGCAATGTCATCCTGTGGTAGTGTGGGTGGGGGGGTGGGGATTCCAGCGTAGAATCAGGAGCTACCTACCTGTTATTTCTTTATGCCTATCAAGTGAAGGAGTGCCTTACACACAGCAGTTAAGAATAAAAGGCCACCATAGACTCCAAAGCGTGATCTGTGATATCTCTATTCCTCTATTTCTGTCTCTCTTCTCTCTCTCTCTCCCCCTCCCGGCCCCACCCATTTCTCTCTCTTTCACATAGAACAAAGAACTGCGTGGGCTGCATGTGAAGAGGATGCAGAGTCAGGAAAATGATAGGGGTTTTCCATGCATTCACAAAACTGTGTGGAAATCAGTTCTTTTCAAATCAAATGAAAAGCTACTTAAAAGACAAGTTGGATTATGAACTGTGCACTGGGGCGGATCTCTTAGGATGTTTCTAGTATGTACAAATCAAGTACTCCCATAAGTCCCTGCATAGCCTGAGAATCCCCCAGTGTGGTGGCATTAAACCAGATTTAAAGGTTCCCAGGTTCTGATGATAACGTCACGCACTTCCTCCCCTAGCCTCCTCCAAACAACAGGGTCATCAAATACTTCATACTATTGCCAATGAAAAGACAATCACCAGGGATAATTAATATTAAGCAAGAGCAAATGGAGCCACAAATTAAAGGGTATGAGAAATGGAGGAAAATAAATGCTTTCAGCTGGGGTTTGAGAGAAACTGGAGCTGATGGGCGAATGAGTCAGAGAGAGAAAGAGGAAGAAAGCCAACTCCTAAGGGGAAATTATCAGGCCAACAAGTCTGTCTACAAATGTACTGTTCACATTTAGGTACAAACTCAGTCATTCCAATGCATTCAGATCCTCTGATTTCACCTTCCAAGAAGCCAACAATAATGACATCACTGTCCAAGGTAAAGTTCCTCAGGAGGCTGGAAAAAGAATCCCACCATTCACAGATACATGGTACTTACCCTAAATATAACATACTTGCCCAACTATTCAAGAAACACAGTCATTTGTGCCTCTTAGGTCACCTATGCTATCACTTACTGCCATGTCTTCCAAGTATGCTTGTCATTAAACGTGTATAAATTTTCTAACATCTAGATTCCTTAGGCATCTTATTCCATTCCAAAATCATTGAATTTACCCACATCCCTGCCCATGAGCAAACCCAAATCCCATTTCCATACTGTTGTTTCATTTGGTTTCTGCCCAGATTTGTCATCCATAACACACTATTTTATTATCCAACCAACATGGAAATCCAGAATACGATTCCCTCTCCTTGTTCTTTCCCCCTCATCTCTCTGGCCACTTCTCTAGGGTCTTAATACAAGATGGTCAAGAAATACTTTGAGCTGATTAATAACTGCCATTTTGCTGATTCTTTTCCCATTAACTTTTGGCATCTTCCCCTAAATTTCTTACTTTCTCTTAATATAGCAAATCCTAAATATTATAGAACTCTCATGGTTTTTATTATCAACATTTATAAATGAGAATGGCAAATTAGTTTATCTAGCCTTGCATTTTTATCTTCACCCAATGTCTCCCAGACGGAGGTACTGGTACTGATCATCCTTCTACAAGGTAAGCTAATATGCAAATTCTATAGCCCTCCTGCAAGAGGAGTGCATCTCTCCTCTTCCAGTAGACTCTGAAGCAATATTACATACCTTTTAAACAAGAAGCAACAGAAGTTATCAGATTACACCTGGCCAAATCTCGACAATTCTGCATGCAAAATCAATCTCATCATGCAGCCCTTTTCCCCAGCTTTTCTTCTACTTCTAACCTTAGTTGCTCTGTGGGTTAAACCCCTGCTGATCTCGCCTTTTATTTATTTATTTTTGAGACAGGGTCTCACACTGTCACCCAGGCTGGAGTGTGGTGGCATGATCATGGCTTACTGCAGACTTGATCTCCCTGGCTGGATAGATCCTCCTACTTCAGCCTCCTGAGCAGTTGAGACTACAGGCAAGTGCCAGCACGCCTGGATAATTTTTTAATTTTTTGAGAGATGAGTCTCACTATGTTGTCCAAGCTGGTTTCAAACTCCTGGGTTCAAGCAATCCTCCCCTCTGGGCCTCTCCAAGTGCTAGGATTACAGGCATAAGCTGCCTGGCCTGATTTCACCCCTGAGCACAGCATTTAGTCTGCCTACTTTGCTTTGAGCATCCTACCTCCTCCAAATAACCTAAAATAGTTACTATCTGGCTCCTTACAGAAAACACGTGCCTAGTATGAATGCACATGTGTTACCCGAAAGGAGTAAAACGGTGGGCCATTTGCATGTACTCACAGTTTTAACATGAAGGAATCACAGCATAACGGAGTAGGGTACAGGAGGATGACATGCTCAGGCACTGGGGCGACGCCGGAGCAGGGCGTGCAGGCACTGGCTGGGTTCCCAGCAAAATGCTTTGCTGGGGGAGGAGGCAGCAGCTACACTACAGCCCTTCTGCTGGGGGTGGGGGCGGGAGCCGAGGTGGGGGTGAGCTTGCTTTCAGTGGCAGCTGCTATAAATAGGCAGCTAAGGAGCGCTCAGTTCAGCTCAATTGTTGACGGCAAGCAGGGTAGTCTGTCCTCAGGGTGCTTGTAAATGCAAGGCAGGCCTACTACTGGGCCAGCGGGGTCCCTGTCAATGACTTAGCTTCAGCCTTGGAGGCAGCAGCCAGCAGCAGCACCCCGCTTTCAGCGGAGGATGTCAGTGGGGCCCCAGGTATGTGGAGATGCGGGGGCTGTTGGGCCTCAGGGCAGGATGCAGTCTGCTGGAGACTGGGCTCTCAAAATGGCGTCTTGCTGTAGCTGCTTAGGACTCAGGGGATGTGTGGGATCCAACGTGAGTTTCCCCTCAGGAGCAATGCCATCTGTGATCTCCAGAACGCTCCCTATGTTCGTCTCAGGGCCTGTGTGGGTGGAGGGGCTCTCACGGGGCTGGGATTGCAGTAGTCCATGATGGGAAGGCAGACCGCTGTTGGTAGGTCACTTTACCCTTTCCTCATACTGGTGAGCCTCTCCAGGCTCCCAGCCAATCCCGGCAGGCTGTTATTTCTTCCCGCGAGTGCTCTTTCCTCACCGCAGGTGTTTTCTATCACTTCTCTGTTAAATCCAGTGTTCTCTTTTTGGTGATGTATTAAACGTGTGATTATGTGCTATTTCTGTTCTTAATGGAGGAGGCAAGGACCAGATGCCTCTAGTCAGCCATCTTGAAGCCCCTCCAAGGCCCTACTTGTCAATATCACTACAACGGGGAATATGTTTTAATCTACATTTTGGAGGAAGTGCATTCAAACCATAACATTGTACTTTACAAAATGAATGAATGAATTTGTGGGGAAAATGGCCTTTTATCAGAGTTTGAGATGTGTCCTCTAAAGGAGTCTAGCACAGCTGGGGAATCAGAAAGAGTCACAAGGCACTTTGACACTTGGGATATGAAAAAAGGGAAAATTTCCCAAAGAAGATGTTGATTTCCAATGCATTTCAAAACCACAAAAAGAAGCCACTGATTAACAAAGTTAAGTTTATCTAGCAGTGGCAGTGAGGGAGAGCAACACCTTGACAGCGTTTTCATGGTGTCTCAGAGGAAGATTACGGACAGATATTTATAGGATTTGTGGTCTTGCATCACATGGTTTGAGGCAGCTCTCTGAAGGCCAGGATTTACGGGGATTAGACAAAATTTATTAGATAGCAGTTTAGGATTGATGGATACAGCCGAGGTGAGTGTCTTGAAGCTATCTGATTCAGTAAACAGGGGTTGCTTAAGCAGGCTATTTCCCCAGGTGAGCAACCTATTGTCTGAATAAATTGGTTTTCAGGAATTTCCTGAAGGAAATGGCAGTTTATCGTTACACAGAATTATTTACCTGTACTAGAATTTCCTGGGAAAAGCAGTCAATTCTTGTTGACGTAAGTGGTCTCCATTTTCAGTATTGATGAATTAATCCACAGGAGGAAGCAGGAGACTCAGTTCTCTGTCCTATCTGTGATCATTCTTCAGCTGTGTTGGAGGATAGACATTATCATGTGGGGACCTGATGCATTTGGATCTCCACTGTATTTTATGGTGTGATCATGAGTCAGGTTTCCCGGTAGGCAATTTCCTGCTTTTTGTTGGATAGACATTGGTTGGATGATATGACAGTACTGTGGCTGTGCAGCAGCATTTGTAGGACTCTGAATTCATGCATTTGAGCACTGTAACACAGAGTGATGCTACAGTGAGGAGTCATGATGAGACTTCTATTCTAGGAACCAAGAGTTGTTCAGATTAAAACGAGAACAGATCCATCCCTAATTTGAAGAGCCAGCATAGCCATACTTAGTGGAGGGGGATTAATATCCAAATTGCTTAATTTTAGGGTCTGTTTGCTGCACAATCTTACAAGATTATCTAAGCCAGGTCAGCAGACAACTGCCAGCAGGCCAAATCTCTCTTACCATCTCTTTTTGTAAATAAAGTTTTATTGGAATATATGGCTATATGGCTATGCACTGCTGATCCTAATGATATTTCTATTTTTTTTTAAGGTGTAAGCTGAAGTTTTGAGAACTTATTTCCTTTTATTTTTCCTAAGACAGAGTTTCACTCTGTCGCCCAGACTGGAGTGCAATGTCATTATCTCGGCTCTACTGCACCCTCCACCTCTCGTGTTCAAGCAATTCTCCTGTCTCAGCCTCCTGAGTAGCTGGGATTACAGGTATGCTCCACCACACCCAGCTGCTTTTTATATTTTTAGTAGAGATGGGCTTTCACCATGTTGGCCAGGCTTGTCTTGAACTCTTGACCTCAGGTGATACACCCGCCTCGGCTTTCCAAAGTGCTGGCTGGGATTGCAAGCATAAGCCACCTCTCCCAGCCAAGATCTTTTTCCTAATATTAGACTTTCTATTTTTAAGCAATTTGTTGACCTTCTTGAATCTGTGGTTTTCATAAACTCTGGGAAATTTTTGGCCATTATTTTTTCAAATACGTTTTTTTCCAACATATCCCTCATCTCCTTCAGGAACTGCAATTTACGCATTAATTAATTTGAAGTTGCCTCATAACTCACTGATATTGTTTTTCATTTGCATACTTTTTATCTCTCAATTCTTAAATTCACTAGTCTTTTCTTCTGCAGTTTCTCATTTGCCTTTAATTCTACTCAATGTGTTTTTCATCTCACATAGTTTTCATCTCTAAAGTTTAATTTTTACTCTTTTTATATCTTCCATGTTTCTGTTTACCATATTCAGTCTTTCCTCTGGCTTCTTGGACATATGAAATACAATTATAATTCTTCTAATGTCTTTGCTAATTCTTTGTCATTTCTGGGTTAGTTTCAAATGGCTGATTTTTCTAATTATGGGTCATATTTTTGTGGATATTTTTTGGATTCTTTTGTATTCCTATAAATACTTTTGAACTTTGTTCTGGAACACACTTAAAGTTACTTGAAAACAGTTTGACTCCTTTTTATGTTAAAAAAAATCTTTTGTGCTTTGTTAGGTGATGTTTCTATAAATATTCTTGAACTTTATTTTGAAACTTGGTTAAGTTACTTATAAACAGTTTGATTCTTTTGGGTCTTATTTTGAGTTTCAATATGTGGTATCAGAATAGTGTTTAGTCTTAAGTTCTATGTTACTCCATGATCTGATGCAAAATTCTTCCAATTATGCTACTAGATGCGCATTTCTTAGAGACACAGGAATGATTCTGAGCCCTGGATTCTATTCCTTCTCATCATTTCAGCTGATTCTTCCCCCAGTCTTGGGTAGTTTCCTCACATGCATATGCTGACTTATGCTCAGCTGAAGACCCTATACAGATCCCCAGCGTTCTCTTCTGCACAGCTGTCTCCTTTCCCATCTCTTTCCTTGCAAACTCGACTAACTTTGCCCGACCTTGCCCATCCGAGATTCTCACTTAGGACTTACGGAGAAAGCAGCATTCCATCTGGGTTTTCCCATTCCGTACCACTGGGGCAAATATAAGATTCATCTTGTTTCTTGTTTCTCTCAGGTCACTATTTTTCATTGCCTGATATCCAATGTCTTGAAAATTTTTTGTTTTTCAATATTGTATCTGGTTTTTTCATTGGTTTACTGGAAAGTAAATCAAGTCCCTATTTCTTCATTTTGGCCAGAAGCAGAAATCTATTGATAGTATTTTTTTCAAAAAGATTCTCTGGTGATTTTTATTCACACCTCCAATATACAACTGGTGCTATAAGTCTTCTGTAAGATATTAGTAAGTGAGCAGAAGCAAAGTTTGTTCTGTAAGGATGCCAGTTTGATGAGACCTGGTGATATTATTATATCTTTGAGCCAGTTTGAGGTCAAACTTTGCCAGGCCTATGGCTGTCTTCTTCCTCATGAACTTATTGTAGACTTACAACAAATAGGATAAAGACAAAAAGAGTAATGTTACTAGTAATAAAATATTTCCACACAAAAGTATTTTCAAATCTGATTAGATAATCCAGGAATTTCTTATTTCTAGGAAGAAAAATAAACAGAATTTAAGAGCTTTATGAAAAGGAAACTGGAACTCACATCCAATGCAAGACTTACCTCAACACTGCAAGGGGGGAGGCTTCCGAATGGCAAACTTTAGAATAACACACTGTTTTTTAGAGCTAAGGTTCTTAAAAATGCAGGAGTAGCTATTCTTAATTGGGACCCCAGAACTGTTGATTGCTGACTTTCAAAGAAGACCATCAGAATAAACTATTGATCGAACAAAGCTAAATTTATTAACCTGCAGTAAGAGAGTGCAACACCCTGAAAAAGTTTTTATAATTCTCGAAAGGGAGAGGTCACAGGTAGATATTTATAAGCATTAAGGGTCTAGGCTCAAGTGGTTTAAAGTCAGGCCTTTCAATGAAGAAATCTGGTGGAAATTTGGCAAAGTTCATGATATTATAGTTTGGAATTGGTGGACACTGTGATAAGAGGATCTTGAAGTCTTGAAAAATAGATAGTTCTTTGATAAACAAGCTATTAGACTTGGAATCGATTGTCCTGAGAAGGGGTTTATTTGTTCAAATGAGCAATCTTGTCATGTGAATAAATTGGTTTTCAGAAATTTTCTTAAGTAAACATTGAAGTTATTTATCGAACACAGTCTTATCTTCCTGGACAAGAATTTTCTTGAACAAATAGTAAGGTCGTAGTGACACAGGTGGTCTGTTTTCCATGCTGATAGTTAAGCTATCTATGAGGATACAGGTGGTCTCAGTTAGAGATAAGAATGGACCTGCTGAAGAGGAAAGCCTATAGAACCTGGGTATGATGAGACTTGATAGGGTCTGATTATGATCTGACCACCGAACTAGCTAGAAGACTTGAACAAATGATATCACTTCTCTAAGCCTCACTGGACTTAAAAGCTGGACTGACACTACCTGGGACACCACCACACGGAGCCCAGACTGAACAGAGTGCAGCTCTTCACCCAGAGATATGCCCTTCTACCCTTTGTATAACTCCTAGTTCATGGGGCAATACCAGATTTGAGGTCTGTCATATTTGGGCATCAGAATGAAAAGTTGCCCCCTTGGTAGGTGAGTTCCCACCATTGTATGTTGCTACAGTGTAAATGTTTGTGTCTACCCCAAATCCATATTGAAATCCTAAACCCCAAGGTAATGGGGCTTTTTGGTAGGTGATCAGGTCATTAGGGCTGAGTCCTCATGATCGGGATTAATGCACTTATTAAAAAAGGCAGAGAAAACTACCTTGCCACTTTCACTATGTGGGGATGTGACCACACCAGACGGTGAATCTGCTGGCACCATGATCTTGGACTTATCAGCCTCCGGAACTGTGAGAAATAAATGTTTCTTGTTTATAAACCACATAGTTTATGGTATTTTTGTTAAAGCAGCCCAAATGAACTAGGACAAATGTTTATATAACTTGGGTTTTCTGAGGCCTCACCACACTGTAAGTAGAAGTAAGGTTATGTTAACATTAACTACTAAACTTTAGTAGTTCTTGCCACTAGCGGGGTAAGCAAGACCCTACTACTTCCTGGGGAGAGGGGAGTCTTGCAAGGGCTCCTTGTATATGGGCACATAGACAAGTTAAGGCCACTGCTGCTTCTGCTATCCCTTCTCTGTGCTACTGGTCCTATCCAGCATCTGCTGGGAACCCCTCTCCCAGAAGGTCTAAGAGGAACTGCCTGGTGTCCCAAGTACCTCTTGAGAAAGGGGCCACTGTTGTGCTGGCTTGCTCAGGGAGCTGGAGCTGCCCAGAGGTCTCTGGGGACAGGGAAATTGGTGCTCCCCATTTTGTGTTATAATCCGTTGAATAATCCTACAAGGTATCACTTGAATTCCCATGTGTTACAGAGTTTAATAAAGTGACACTTTCAATTGATCCTCCTATTTAGAGGTATACCAAATACACACTTTGGCCATAGATGGAAAGGCTTAGTTTGGCATAAGCTGAGGCTAAAGATAAATATCAACATCATAGAATACAGTTATGGAATGTGTGAATACATTTGAAATTTTATTTTAAAATTGATGATTATGCTAAACAATTCCATTTATATAAACTTCTTAAAAGATAAAGCAATTAGGATGGAGAACCAGTCACTGTTGCTCAGTGTCATGGAGTGGGGTACTATGTGCTTTTTAGGTGGTAGAACTGACCCAGATGGTGATCCTACTGGTAGTTACATGAACAAGGTTTGTGTTAAAATTTACAGAACTTTAAATGCCTAATGGATTCTTCTTGTCTGCTGCTCAGATAGAGCTGATTTATCAAGATAGGGCAATTGCAATAGAGAAAGAGTTTAATAAAAATAGAGCCAGCTAAACAGGAGACTGAAGTTTTACTATCACTCAAATAGCCCCCCCTGAAAATTTGGAGGCTAGAGTTTTTCAAAAATAATTTAGCAGGCCAGGGAATGGGTGCTGTTGATTGGCTGGGGATGCAACCACATGAGTGTGGAAAATGGTCCTCATGTGCCCTGAGTCGGCTTCTGGGAGGGGGCCACAGAGGAGTCACTGGTTCAGGACATTGGGTCATCAGAAATGCAAAAGCCTGACAAGACCTCTCAAAGGTTAATTTTAGGTTCTACAATAGTGATGTTATTTAGAGGAGTAATTGAAGAAGTTGAAAATTGTGTGACTTTTGGAATAATGGCTGGTAATCACTTAACTATGTTTATACCTTAGCCAAATTCAGGTCCCTCCTGTCTTCCTATCTGGTGGCCTTTCATTAGTTTTACAAAGGCAGTTTAGTTTTAGAAAGGACTATTATCATTTAAACTATAAGCTAAATTTCTCCCAAAGTTAGGTTAGGCCATGCCCAGGAATGATGAAGGGCAGTTTGGAGGTTAAAGGCAAGATGGAGTTGGTTAGGTCAAATTTCTTTCACTGTCAAAATTTTCTCAGTGTTATATTTTTTGCAAAGGTGGTTTCAGAACTGTACATCAAAGAGAAAAAAAAGTCAATCTTACTGTATAATAATTTTAACAATAATATAAATTAATGATTAGTGCAGGTTTATATTTTAAGTTGTATAAAATTTAATTTTTATAGTTTAACGTGATAGTGACTCAGGATTTTCAGCAGCCAGATTGCTTTTGTGGTCACCATCACATGTTTCTGATACAGGTTGAATATCCCAGGTTGAATATCCCTTGTCCTAAATGCTTGGAACTGCAAGTGTTTTGGATTTCACTTTTTTCCCCATATTTTGGAATATACATAAGGCATGTACATAATGAGATATCTCGGTGATGAGACCCAAGTCTAAACACAAAATTCATTTATATTTTATATAAACCTTTTACACTGACAACTGAAATGAATGATTGAAGCATAAGGTCTCAAAGCATCAGAGCTTATTGAGCCAGCTTGAGGGCACACCTGGGAAAATAGTCACAGAAGCATGTGTGGCTGCTTTCTCTAAAGAGGTTCTTAGGAGGTTTAGTATTTATATATTTTCCTTAAAAGCTGGGGGAGGTGGTGGGGCAGCAGTGAGATAAATGATTACATACTTGTGAAACTTTAGTGCCTGGTAAATCTACATCGTACTTGAGATAAGGTGAACATAATGAATCTCATCTTGACTGTTATGTACGTGGGAAGATAAGCTAGTAGTCTTTTGGAAAGGCTGGTTTCTGTTTAGCTGTTAAGGAAGAAAACCTAACAACTGTTAGTGAGGACGGGGATGTAATGAGGCATGCCAAATCTCCCATCTCTTCATGACCATGAAATCGGCTTCCAAGGTTTTGCTGGGGTTCCCTTGGCCAGGAGAGAATCCACTAGGTCAGTCGGAGGGACTCAGAGTTTTATTTTTATTTCTCAATAAGTAGCCTAAAGAGAATTGTGTACATATTTTAAAATAGTTTTGTTGATAAAACAAAGTTTTGATTGGTACCCATCACATGGCATCAGGTGTAAAATTTTCCACTTGTGGCCTCTTGTTGGCATTTAAAAGGTTTCAGATTTTGGAGCATTTCATATTTCAGATTTTCATATTAGAGATGCTCAACCTGTACTAAAGAGTTACTGGCTTTCACATATTTAATAATTTAACCTTCTGGGGAATAACACAGCCAAATAAAAATCGGGAAAATGTCTTTCAGTAATATGTTTTCCAGAAGAAACTTGGCATGCATTTACGTAGCTTAGATAAACTCCTAAGTGTCAACAATTGAAAATACTTGGTAGCTTGTAAAAATCAATTTGACATTAGAATAGTCTCCATAAATTCAAAATGATAAGGAATTGTCTTCTTAAAGCGATCTATAAACTGTGTTCTGAAGTTTGCTTTGTGAATAAAATGCATGTCAGCACTCACCTAAAATACATTCTTTTTTTTTCTGTCAAATTTTCTTATCTTTTTGGTATACCTGATTCCAGAAATATTTCTTTCCATAAAATTTTGAAATGGCAAATGGCATTCTGCTTTAAATTCATCCTCATGTAATGCAAAGAATAAGACTTATGACTTATTGGAATTAAATAATTAAAAATATTCTTTAAGCTTATTTTGAGTATTATGAATGCAATTATGCCAAAACGATTCTACAAAGATTAAAATTATGATATAACCTAATATCATCTTATTAATTAAATGTATATAAGCTTTTGTTGACTCAATATAATTATATAATTTTTTATATTATCTAGCTAATCCTCTTAATATTCCTACTGCCAATCAATCTCCCAAATTTAATTACTTAAATATTTTATTAACAGCATTTTTTATATAAATTGACAGCTTTTATAAACATTATTTGTTGGAATATCTTATTTTGGGGATAAGCCATATGTATTTATTCCTCAGCTGACTAGTAGAATTTCAACATATAAAGCACCTAAGATTTTCACTCCAGGTTATAATCCTTACCTATATTTGAAAGGCAATATAGAGATATTAACAATATCTTTAATGACATGCCTTCTTTAAGTAGCTGATGTTGTTACACTGATTAGATATGTAATCATATGATACACAGGGATGCCAGAAAGAATGATGAAGTGGATTCTCTGAAGGGTAAAGCAGAAAGACTATTTTCAAATGCTGATCCAAAACCAAGTCTGTGCAGTCCAGCTTTACAAGCTTTTCTGTCAACAACATGAGCATCTACTTCCCGTTGAAAAAGTCTGAAAAAGAAAAAAAAACAAAACACACACACAGACACACACACACACACACACACAGAGAGGCATGAATCAATTAAGCGGGGCAGAGCAGAGTCTAAAAAACAGAAGATGCCATGCTATATTGAGAAGTACTTCTCCTCCTGACTCTGGCTTAATTATTGAATCCTGCCAGGTTCTGTCGTTTTCTAAGTCCTAGTGATGTGAATGCTCACAGGCAATGCAATCTTCCAACAGTCCATGCTATCATACATTCCTGAGTGTATCTAAATCCCTGTTAGCCTTCGGTTACATACATATATATATCTATATATAGATATATATAGATATATATATGCATATTATTTTTTATTACCTGCTATACAACAGGCACTGTGTATTCTAAGAGAGAGAGAGTGCATATCTATATTCATATATGTATGTGTTTCTAATATGATAATTTTATGAGGGACTTCCACTTAAATGTGGAGATTGAATTTACATGTTTTTCTATTTCTCCACAAAAATGACAGCAAAATGATTTTTTTAAATGGGATACGCTCCCAAGGACAAAGACAAGGGAAAGGAGCTGACACACAGCATTTTAGAAACTGGAAGCAGCCAGGTAGGTCATAAGTGACTTGGGAGCAGGGTGAGCAGAAGCCTAAGCCAGGTATGGGAAACCCATCAATAAGCTAATATACTCCACAGAATCCCAGGAAGACTCAGATAATGGAGGATCCAGGACTTACGGTAGTGGGGGCACTGGTGGGTTTCAAAAACAAGAGGATCAGTTGAAAATCTATAAATGAAGCAGTTAAAATATTTTCACCCACCTCATGTCATTGGATGACTACCCTTCACTTATGCTGGTTCTAAAAAATATACCCTCAGGAGAGTCTGATTCCAAAGGAATTCAGGACTCAGGTGGCAACTGTTGCTGAGAAAAGGGCTGCAATATTAGAACCAGGCTACCATATCAGAACCAAGTACATATTCTGCAATGAGAAACTCCAGCCCCTTCTCATACTCAGCTGGTAGAATGATGGCACCAAAGAGATTGAAGTAATGATCACCAGGAAAACCAACAATCCAAGAAAAAAAATACCTAAATATAGCAACAGTTTTTTGAATGTCCTTCAGTGAAATGGCCAAGCACGAATATTCCCATGAAGCTTTCCAGTCAACAAACCTTGTACACACACAGGATTTTCACTTGGCTTTCTAATGTCTAACTCTTAAGTATGAACTGACTCCTAAGGATTATCAGGCAATGGGAGGGAAACCTCTCACATAAAATAACAAACAGACAGAAAAGAGAAACTAAGATGAAACAAGAACTATGAAGTGAACAACAGAAAGTCTAAAGCAAATTCTAATAAATACCAGAAGATAACACATCCATGAAATGAATGGTAATGAACCATCTAAGAATTTGACTTGTAAACAATGTAACTATTTTATCCCTACAAATTTATTTCTTTAATTTAAAAAATAATTAGTAAATAAAACAGCCATGTGAAATAACTCTTACAAGAAAGAAAATTGGAGCTCAGATGAAAGAATATGCCCAGAGTGACACAGCTGAAGGTGAGTGTGTCTCATTGCAGGTCCGGACATTTCCAGATTTCTCCTGGGTTCCAAGGGGCATGTCAGTGGACCCTGGATGTAGCAATATCTTATATTGCTCTTGGGGAAAAAGCTGTCTACATTCTTCAGCCTTAGGTTACTGTCATCCTTCATTCATTACTACTACAAATCTTTCTCAAGACAAGTTTCAGGCTGGGGTTATACATAAAATATACATTGAAGAAGCAACTCTTTCTTAAGTTCTTAAGTGAGAGAGAGCAGTCTCATCAGCATATTTTTTGAATGTCACTGCTCAGATCAAAGGTAGGCCTGAGAATGATTCAGGAAGAAACACTTGGCCCTTGTACCATGAGACCTGAACCTAGAATTTCTCTTGAGGTCTTCCTTGATATGGACAGAACACTTTTATTCTTATTCAAGAAAACGAGTTCACATAGGTCATAGTACTACTAACCTCAGCATAACAAGAAGGAAAGATGGAATTATAAAATGCCCTTGGGTACCTTTTTTCTTCTCCTTCATCCTGAATAATGCTAGGGCTATGTGGGGAGAGAGAAGACTAGATACTCAACAGTAAGACCTAGTGCCTGACAAGGTGAGTTTGCGTTTTGAACCCAGCTGCTTGTTAGCATATGTATAAATTATAGAAAAAAGGAAAATGTTTATAGGAGCCAAAACTTGTTCTCCTCTTCTGTTACTCATAAGTTCTGGAGCTGGCAAACACTGTGGTATACTACAATAAGCCATGTTCCAATTCCTATTTAAAAAAATCCTAGTTATTGTCAGAATTATTTCATGAATCCTGAAAACATTTGATGCTCATTGACTTCAAGAAAAGGGAAGAGACTGGCTGCTACAAAAAGGAATCTGCAAAGCATTTGAGAATTCCAGGAGTGCAGAGAATGAATTGCTAGAATTTTCTGTGTTCACCCCTATTCAACTGGGATCAAACATGGGAATTAAAATGTTTTAAGTACAATGTACATGCATAAGTATGCGTAGGTGTATGTATTAGAGGCTTGGTAAAAACTCAGCCAACGTAGGCTAGAAACTGCTCTGCTACTCATGGAGGCCACAGATTTGCTCCTTTTAAAAAAAAAACAAACAAACAAAAAAAAACACTTCTCTGCACTTGTATTTCTAACTTGTAAAATAAAAATAGATCACCTAAGAGAGAAGGCTGGAATTCAACACAGAAGTGACACCTCGCACAAGAAACAAGAGGAAAATGAAGCAGGCTGCTTGACTGGGATCAGCAGGGAGTCTGGAGAGGCTCCCCAGTTCGAGGAAAGAGTAGGTCAGCGGCCAAACTTCCCTACCGTGGACTCCTGCGATCCTAGCCACTGCAGAGACCCTGAACCCACACAAGCCCTGAGACTAACATAGGGCCCTGGCTGGAGACCCCATGTTGGGATCACTTCAGATGGGGAGCTCACACTGGGTCACCCCACCCACCCTCTTACCCCACTCTTAAGGCGTTCCACCACTTTGAAAGCCCAGCAGACTGCATCCAACCCTGGGGCCCCACAGGCCTTGCAACTCCGGATTCCTTAAGCCCGGTTGACCTCCCACTAACTCAGACCCTGCTGCTGCAGGCTGCTGCCTCCACATCCGATGCGCGTGAGCCACTGGGAGCTACCTGCTGTCCCCATCAGCAGGGCACTGTGCATTCAGAGGCACCCTGAGAACAGGCTACCTGACCAGCAACTACCACCAGAGGCCAAAGTGTGTGCATCCAGTAGCCCTTCTAAGGCTGCTGCCAATGAAACCAACCACAACAACAGGGCCAGGGTATAGCTGCTGGTCCTCCCATCCAAGCATTCCACTGGGAGCCTGGAAATCACCATGACCCTGCCTACCATAGCTAGTGCCTGCACATACCATCTGGGGGCCTAAGGCTCACCTCTGTCCCCCTTGTTCCTAGTGCCCATACAGGACCCTGGGGATTGCTCAGCCCCATCTGCTAAGCAATCAGGGTGAGTGGCACCGGAGCAGCCACCCTGAAGGTCTGGAGATGGGCTCATCCAACCTGCCACTACCCCCACAGCCAGCACACAGCCCCCCAACAACACACGTGCACTACCTGTGGGCTTGGGAACTGGCCTGCAGCCACCTCAACAATCAGTGGGGACCACTTGGGAGCCAGAGGATTGTCCTACCATTGCTACCGCCATCACCCACACCATGTCTGATTCCCAGGGCCCATGGACCTGCTCGCCCACCTGACCCACAGCTGCCATTGCCAGCACTACTGACCAGCCTGGTCAACATGGTGAAACCCCATCTCTACTAAAATACAAAAATTGGCCTTGGCATGGTGCTGGACACATGTAATCCCAGCTACTGGGGAGGCAGAGGAAGGAGAATTGCTTGAACCAGGAGGCAGAAGTTGCAGTGAGCTGAGATCGCACCACTGCACTCTAGTATGATCAACAGAGTGAGACTCTGCCTAAGAAGAAAAGTGGGCAAAGGACATGCATAGATATTTTTCTGAAGAAGGCAAATGGGCATATTAAAAAATGTTCAACATCACTACACATCAGAGAAATTGAAAATTAAAATCACAGTAAGATAGCATGACACTCCAGTTAAACTGACTGTTACTAAAAAGACAAAGTCTTTTGGAGTAGTGGTGCACATGCCTGAGGTTCCAGCTACTCATGAGGCTGAGGCAGGAGTATTGCTTAAGGCTAGGAGTTCAAGGCTGCAGTGCATCATGATTGCACCTGTGAATAGCCACTGTGCTTCAGCCTAGACAACAGGAAACATAGCAAGATCCTGTCTCTGGAGAAAAAAAAAAAATAGATGCTGGTGAGGAAGTAGAAAAAAGGGAATTCTTGTTGGGAATATAAACTAGTATAACCATTTTGGAAAACAATACGGAGATGTCCCAAAAAACTGAAAACAGAGCTAACATACAATCCAGTAATCTCATTACTATTTATCCAAAGGAAAGGAAATTAATACATCAAAGGAATACCTGCAGCCCATGTTTATTGCAACACCATTCACAATTGCAATAATAAGGAATCAATGTAAGTATCCATCAATGGATGAATGAATAAAGATAATATATGTATACACAGTGGAATACTATTCAGCCATAAACAAGACTAATGTGATGTCACTTACAGCAACTTGGATGGAACTGAAGGTCATTACGTTAAGTGACATAAGCCAGGCACAGAAAGAAGAATATCGTGTTTTCACTCATGTAAGAGCTAAAAAAGTAGATCTCATGGAAGTGGAGAACAGAATCATAGACATCAGAGGATTGGAAGGGTGTGTGGGTGGTGGGGAGTGAATGAAGAGAGGTTGGTTAATGTGGGTACAAACACACAGAAGGAAAAAATTTTAATTTTCAATAGCGGAGTAGCGTGACTACAGTAATGTATGGTAGGTTTCAAACTTACTATAAAAGAGGACTTGAAATGTTCTCAACATATAGAAATAATCAATAATGGAGGTGATGAATACTTAACCTGACTAGATCATTACACCTTCTATGCATGTAGCAAAATTATATGTATCCCATAAATACGTACTAATATGTCTCCAAAAAATCAAATTTTTGTACTGAGCAATACAAAAATTGTATTTTTTTGTATTGGGATGATAAATGCATTTTGAGAGGTCATTTGGGCAAGTTATTAATACTTCAGCCTAGGAATTTTGAAAAATTTATTTCATTATAATTTAAGTTCTGGGGTACATGTGCAGAACATGCAGGTTCGTTACATAGATAAACACGTGCCATGGTGGTTTGCTGCACCCATCAACTTGTCATCTACATTAGGTGTTTCTCTTAATGCTATCCCTCTCCTAGCCCCCAACCCCCTGACAGGCCCTGGTGTGTGACATTCCCTTCCCTATGTCCATGTGTTCTCATTGTTTAACTCCCAGTAATAAGTGAGAACATGTAGTGTTTCGTTTTCTGTTCTTGTGTTAGTTTGCTGAGAATGATGGTTTCCAGCTTTACTCATACTCCTGCCAAGGACATGAACTCATACTTTTTTATGGCTACGTAGTATTTCAAGGTGTATATGTGCCACATTTTCTTTATCCAGTCTATCACTGATGGGCATTTGGGTTGGTTCCAAGTCTTTGTTATTGTTAACAATGCTGCAGTAAACATACATGTGCATGTGTCTTTATAGTAGAATGATTGATAATCCTTTGGGTATATACCAAGTAATGGGATTGCTGGGTCAAATGGTATTTCTAGTTCTAGATCCTTGAGGAATTGTCACACTGTCTTCCACAATGGTTGAACTAATTTACACTCCCACTAAAATGTAAAAGCATTCCTATTTTCTCACATCCTCTCTAGTATCTGTTGTTTCCTAACTTTTTAATGATCACCATTCTAACTGGTATGAGACAGTATCTCATTGTGGTTTCAATTTGCATTTCTCTAATGACTAGTGATGATGATCTTTTTTGTCTCCTTTTGAGAAGTGTCTGTTCACATCCTTTGCACACTTTTTCATGTTTTTGTTGTTGTTTTTCTTGTAAATTTGTTTAGGTTTCTTGTAGAGTCTGGATATTAGCCCTTTGTCTCCTGGATAAATTGCAAAATTTTCTCCCATTCTGTAGGTTGCTTGTTCACTCTGATGATAGTTTCTTTTGCTGTGCAGAAGAAGCTCTTTAGTTTAATTAGATCCCATATGTCTATTTTGGCTTTTGTTGCCATTGCTTTTGGTGCTTTAGTCTTAAAGTCTTTGCCGATGCCTATGTCCTGAATGGTATTGCCTAGGTTTCCTTCTAGGGTTTATTAGGATTTTAGGTCTGATGTTTGAGTCTTTAATCCATCTTGAGTTAATTTTTGTATAAGTTGTAAGGAAGGGGTCCAGTTTCAGTTTTCTGCGTATGGCTAGCCAGTTTTCCCAGCACTGTTTATTAAATAGGGAATGCTTTCCCCATTGCTTGTTTTTGTCAGGTTTGTCAAAGATCAGATGGTTGTAGGTGTGTGGCGTTACTTCTGAGGCCCCTGTTCTGTTCTATTGGTCTATATCTCTGTTTTGGTACCAGTACCATGCTATTTTGATTACTGTAGCCTTGTAGTATAGTTTGAAGTCAGGTAGCATGATGCCTCCAGCTTTGTTCTTTTTGCAGAGGATTGTCTTGGCTATGCAGGATCTTTTTTGGTTTCATAGGGAAAAAAGGTGGTTTTTTCCCAGTTCTGTGAAGAAAGTCAATGGTAATTTGGTGGGGATAGCATTGAACCTATAAATTACTTTTGTTAGTATGGCCATTTTCACGATATTGATTCTTCCTAACCATGAGCATGGAATGTTTTTCCATCTGTTTGTGTCCTCTCTGATTTTCCTGAGCAGTGGTTTGTAGTTCTCCTTGAAGAGGTCCTTCACATCCCTTGTTAGTTGTATTCCTAGGTGTTTTATTCTCTTTGTAGCATTTGTGAATGGGAGTTTGCTCATTATTTGGCTCTCTGTTTGTCTTTTATTGGTGTATAGGAACGTTTGTGATTTTTGCACATTGATTTTGTATCCTGAGACTTTGCTGAAGTTACTTATTAGCTTAAGGATATTTTGGGCTGAGACGATGGGGTCTTCTAAATATACAGTCGTGTCATCTGCAAGTAGAGACAATTTGACTTCTTCTTTTCCTAATTGAATACCCTTTATTTCTTGTTCTTGCCTGATTGCCCTGGCCAGAACTTCCAATACTATGTTGAATAGAAGTGGTGAGAGAGGGCATCCTTGTCTTGTGCCAGTTTTCAAAGGGAATGCTTCCAGTTTTTGCCTATTAATTATGATATTGGCTGTGGGTTTATCATAAATAGCTCTTATTATTTTGAGATATGTCCACCAATACCAAATTTATTGAGAGTTTTTAGCATGAAGGGGTGTTGAATTTTGTCAAAGGCCTTTTCTGCATCTATTGAGATAATCATGTGGTTTTTGTCATTGGTTCTGTTTATGTGATGATTACTTTTATTAATTTGGGTATTTTGAACCAGCCTTACATCCCAGGGATAAACCCAACTTGATCATGGTGGATAAGCTTTTTAATGTGCCACTGGATTCATTTTGCCAGTATTTTATTGAGATTTTTGCGTCAAAGTTCATCAGGGATATTGGCCTGAAATTTTCTTTTTGTTGTCTTGCTGCCAAGTTTTGGTATCAGGATGATGCTGGCCTCATAAAATGAGTTGGGGAAGATTCCCTCTTTTTCTATTGCTTGAAATAGTTTTAGAAGGAATGGTACCAGCTCCTCTTTGTACCTCTGGTAGAATTCCGCTGTGAATTGGTCTGGTCTTGGACTTTTTTTGATTGGTAGGCTATTAATTACTGCCTCAATTTCAGAATTTGTTATTGATTTATGCAGGAATTTGACGACTCCCTCGTTCAGTCTTGGGAGGGTGTATGTGTCCAGGAATTTATCAATTTCTTCTAGATTTTCTAGTTTATTTGCACAGATTTGTTTATAGTATTCTCTGATGGTAGTTTGTATTTCTGTGGGGTTGGTGGTGATATCCACTTTATCATTTTTTATTGCATCTGTTTGATTCTTCTCTCTTTTCTTCTTTATTAGTCTGGCTAGTGGTCTATCTATTTTGCTGATTTTTTTTACAAAAAACCAGCTCCTGTATTCATTGATTTTTTTTTTTAAACGTTTTTCATCTCTCTCTCTCTCTCCTTCAGTTCTGCTCTGATCTTAGTTATTTCTTGTCTTCTGCTATCTTTTGAATTCGTTTGTTCTTGCTGCTCTACTTCTTTTAATTATGATGTTAGGGTGTCAATTTGAGATCTTTTCTGTTGTCTCTTCTGGGCATTTAGTGCTATAAATTTCCCTCTACACACTGCTTTAAATGTGTCCCAGAGATTTTGGTATGTTGTGTCTTTGTTCTCATTGGTTTCAAAGAAGATCATTTCTGCCTTAATTTCGTTATTTACTCATTAATCATTCAGGAGCAGGTTGTTCAGTTTCCATGTAATTTTGTGGTTTTGAGTGAGTTTCTTAATCCCGAGTTCTAATTTGATTGCACCGTGGTCTGAGAGATGGTTTGTCATGATTTCTGTTCTTTTACACTTGCTGGAGAGTGTTTTACTTCCAATTACATGGTCAATTTTAGAATAGGTGCTATGTGGTGCTGAGAAGAATGTTTATTCTGTTGATTTGGGGTAGAGAGTTTTGTAGATGTCAGTTAGATCTGCTTGGTCCAGAGCTGAGTTCAAGTCCTTGATATCCTTGTTAATTTGCTGTCTCATTGATCTAATATTGTCAGTGGGGTGTTAAAGTCTCCCACTATCATTGTGTGGGAGTCTAAGTCTCTAGATCTCTAAGAACTTGCTTTATGAATCTGGGTGCTCCTGTATTGGGTACACATGTATTTAGGATAGTTAGCTCTTCTTGTTGCATTGATCCCTTTACCATTACGTAATGCCCTTCTTTGTCTCTTGATTTTTGTCGGTTTAAATTCTGTTTTATCAGAGACTAGGATTGCAATTGCAACCCCTGCTTTTTGCTTTTCCTTTCCATTTGCTTGGTAAATATTCCTCTATTCCTTTATTTTGAGCCTATGTGCATCTTTGTGCGAGAGATGGGTCTCCTGAATACAGCACACTGATGAGTCTTGACTCTTTATCCAATTTGCCAGTCTGTGTCTTTTAATTGGGGCATTTAGCTAATTTACTTTTAAGGTGAATATTGTTATGTGTGAATTTGATCCTGTCATGATGCTAGCTGGTTATTTTTCCTGTTAGTTAGTGCAGTTTCTTCATAGCATCAATGGTCTTTACAATTTGGTATGTTTTTGCAGTGGCTGGTACTGGTTGTTCATTTCCATGTTTAGTGTTTCAAGAGCTCTTGTAAGGCAGGCCTCATGGTGACAAAATCTCTCAGCATTTGCTTACCTGTAAAGGATTGTATTTCTCCTTTGCTTATGAAGCTTAGTTTGGCTGGATATGAAATTCTGGGTTGAAATTTCTTTTCTTTAAAAATGTTGAATATTGGCCCTCACTCTCTTCTGGCTTCTAGGGTTTCTGTAGAGAGATTCCCTGTTAGTCTGATGGGCTTCCCTTTGTGAGTAACCCAGCCTTTCTCTCTGGCTGTCTTTAGCATTTTTTCCTATGTTTCAACCCTGGTGAATCTGACGATTATGTGCCTTGGGGTTGCTCTTCTCGAAGAATATCTTTGAGGTGTTCTCAGTACTTTTTGATTTTGAATGTTGGCCTGCCTTGCTATGTTGGGAAAGTTCTCCTGGATAATATCCTGAAGAGTGTTTTTCAACTTGATTCCATTCTCCCCATCACTTTCAGGTACACCAATCAAATGTAAATTTGTTCTTTTCACATAGTCCCATATTTCTTGGAGGCTTTGTTTCTTTTCACTCTTATTTTCTCTAATGTTGTCTTCTCTCTTCATTTCATTGAGTTAACCTTCAATCTCTGATATTCTTTCTTCCACTTGATAGATTCAGCTATTGATACTTGTGTATGCTTCACAAAGTTCTCGTGCTGTGTTTTTAAGCTCCATTCTGTAAACTGGTTATTCTAGTTAGCAATTTGTCTAACCTTTTTCCAGGTTCTTAGCTTCCTTGCTTTCAATTAAAACATGCTTCTTTAGCTCAGAGGAGTTTGTTATTATCCACCTTCTGAAGCTTACTTGTGTCAATTTGTCAAACTCATCCTCCATCTAGTTTTGTTCCCTTGCTGGCAAGGAGTTGTGATCCCTTGGAGGAGAAGAGGCATTCTGGTTTTTGGAATTTTCAGGCTTTTTGTGTTGGTTTCTTCCCATCTTCATGGATTTATCTACCTTTGGTCTTTGAAGTTGGTGACCTTTCAGTGGGGTCTCTGAGTGGATATCCTTTTTGTTGATGTTGATGCTATTCCTTTCTGTTAATTTTCCTTCTAACAGGCCCCTCTGCTGCAGATTTGCTGGAGATTGCTGGAGGTCTACTCCAGACCCTGCTTGCCTGGGTATCACCAGTGGAGACTGGAGAACAGCAAAGATTGCTGGCTGTTCCTTCCTCTGGAAGCTTCATCCCAGAGGGGCCCTGGCCAGATACCAGCCAGAGCTCTCCTGTATGAGGTGTCTGTTGGCCCCTACTGGGAGGTGTCTCCCAGTCTGCATACAGGGGGGTCAGGGACCCAATTGAGGAGGTAATCTGTCCCTTATCAGAGCTTGAACGCTGTGTTGGGAGATCCACTACTCACTTCAGAGCTGTCAGGCAGGTATATTTAAGTCTGCTTTAGCTGAGCCACAGCCACCCCTTTCCCCAGGTGCTCGGTCCCAGGAAGAAGGGGGTTTTATCTATAAGTTCCTGACTGGGGCTGCTGCCTTTTTTTCAAAGATGCCCTACCCAGAGAGGAGGAATCTGGAGAAACAGACGGGCCACAGTGACCTTGCTGAGCTGCGGTGGGCTCTGCCCAGTTCAAACTTCCCTGCATCTTTGTTTACGTTGTGAGGGTAAAACCGCCTACTCAAGCCTCGGTAATGGCAGCAACACTCCCCCACCAAGCTTGAGCATCCCAGGTTGACCTCTGGCTGTTGTGCTGGCTGCAAGAATTTCAATCCAGTGGATCTTATCTTGCTGGGCTCCGTGGGGGTGGGACTTGCTGAGCCAGACCACTTGGCTCGCTGGCTTCAGCCCCTTTGCCAGGGGACTGAACAGTTCCGTCTCACTGGCATTCCAGATGCCACTGGGGTGTGAAAAAAAAAGTCCTGCCACTAGCTGGATGTCTGCCCAAACAGTCGCCCAGTTTTGTGCTTGAAATCCAGGGCCCCAATACTGTAGGCACCAGAGGGAATCTCGTGGTCTGCCAGTTGCAAAGACCAAGGGAAAAGTGCAGTATCTGGGTCAGAATGTGCTGTTCTTCCCGGTACAGTCTGTCACAGCTTTCCTTGGCTAGGAGAGGGAGACTCCCCCGACCCCTTGTGCTTCCCTGGTGAAGTGACACCCCACCCTGCTTCAGCTCAGCTTGCCCTCTGTGGGCTGTACCCACTGTCCAACCAGTCCCAATGAGATGAACTGAGTACCTCAGTTGGAAATGCAGAAATCACCCGCCTTCTGCCTCGATCTCACTGGGAGCTGCAGACAGGAGCTGTTCCTATTTGTCCATCTTGGGGGCAGTCCTTCAAAAAATGTATTCTAAATACATGAAAGAATAGAGAAATCTGGAATAACTTAGATTCATAGTGTCATACCAGAAAACATGGGAGCATTCAAAGACAAATAAATGTCATGAGAATAATAGAATGAAAACAAACAGGCATTATTTTCAGTGTCTTTTAAAATGGCCTAAAGAAAAAGCCAAATGCAATTGCTGGTGATGGAAGTGAAGATATGTAAGATAATTCTTGGCAAGTAAATTGAAGTTTTAAATAAATAATAATGTAGAGCTGTTTGAAATTTTTTTTTTTTGAGACAGTGTCACTCTTTCACCCAGGCTGGAGTGCAGTGGCACAATCTCGGCTCATGGCAACCTCCACCTCCTTGGGTTTAAGTGATTTTCCTGCCTCAGCCTCCTGAGTAGCTGGGATTACAGGCATGTGCCACCACACCTGGCTAATTTTCATATTTATAGTAGAGATGGGTTTCTCCATGTTGGCCAGGCTTATCTTGAAGTCATGAGCCACCATGCCTGGCCGAGCTGTTTGAATTTAATGTTAGTGTACATCTTTGATATGAACAAGTTCACTGTATGTTATTTAGAGAAATAAAAATTATCAGAACACTGTTCCAGGGAGGAGACTATGTTCAGTGCAGAAATTTTGAAAAAAAAAAAAAAGTGTGGAGGCCAGGCACAGTGGCTCATGCCTATAATCCCAGCACTTTGGGAGGCCGAGGCAGGCGGATCACCTGAGGTCAGGAGTTTGAGACCAGCCTGGCCAACATGGTGAAACCTCGTCTCTTCTAAAAATACAAAAATTATCCAGGCATGGTGGTGGGCACCTGTAATCCCAGCTACTCGGGAGGCTGAGGCAGGAGAATTGCTTGAACCTGGGAGGCCGTGGTTGCAGTGAGCCAAGATGGCACCATTGCACCCCACCCTGGGTGACAAAGTGAGACTCAGTCTCTTAAAAAAAAGGAAAAAAAAAAAAAAAGGAAAGTATTTTGTCCTACATATTAGGCACTGAAATTGTGGTTATGAAAAGAGAGGGAAATTTGAGATTTAAAAAAAAAAGAAAGTAAAGAAAATCCCCTAAATAATGCCTTGGTAACTGATAGCTGATATAAACAAAAAACTGAAGCAACAAGCAAGTTAAATATCCTCTTCCCCAGGGGACACAGGGCACTTTAGAGACGAACTGGCTATGTTTCAGCGTCAGCTCTGACATTTTTAATAGGCGATCTTATCCTTCCCAGCCTCCTTTGACCTCTCTGGCAAATGAAGGGATTATTGGGCTGGTGTAGAGCTGAAATGAGACAGCAGAAGGTGCGATACAGTTTTCGTGCTCACTCTTCTTCCGCTGGATTCCTTCCTTTTCCATTCTCCATTTCTTTTTTTTTTTTTTTTTTGAGACAGAGTCTTGCTCTGTAGTCCAGACAAGAGTGCAGAAGCATGTTCACAGCTCACTGTAGCCTCAACTTCCTGGGTTCAAGCAATTCATCCACCTTAGCCTCCTGAGTAGCTGGGACTGCAGGTGCACATCATCACGCTTGGGCTAATTTTATATTTTTTGTAGACATGGGGTCTTGCCATGTTGCCCAGGCTGGTCTTTAATTCCTGGGCTCAAGCAGTTCAACCACCTCAGCCTCCCAAAGTGCTGGGATTACAGGTGTGAGCCACAGTACTCGGCCCCTCCCTCATTTCTTTTCCAAACAAAACTGAAACCCCCTCAAAAGGAAGAATCAAGTCCTACTCTTTTGAGGTACCTGGCACAGTGTTCAGTAGGATAGGCAGTTATGGCTTGGTTGATTTTGAATTTGCCATTCTCTCTGCATGCCTCAAAGTCCCTACCCTACTCCCAGGTGAGTTACCTGAAAAACTTTTTTCTAACCTTCTCACCTTGCCTATTAAAAGAAAAAAAAAAAAAAACAATCAGCAGCAGAACTGCCGGTCTGAAAGCAATCCCTGATATTCTTTTCTTTGAACAAGAGGGCAGTCATGATTGGTGTAGCACTTTGGGGGTAGGGTGACGCGGAGGGTTGGAATAGGCGGTGGAAACTTCGAAGGTGAGTGCCTCTGGTAATGGCCCTTTTCTTGCCTTTTACACATGTGGGCCCCAGGATGATTAAAGGTGATGATAAACTCCACCTCTACTCATGTGTCTCTGTGATCAGAATTGCAAAATTCATTCTCTTTTTCTTTTTCTTTTTTTTTTTTTAATTTTTATTGTATTTTAGGTTTTGGGGTACATGTGAAGAACATGCAAGATTGTTGCATAGGTACACACGTGGCAGTGTGATTTGCTGCTTTCCTCCCCTTCACCTATATCTGGCATTTCTTC
>CAUYLG010064101.1:0-86385 GCA_963573385.1 Cacajao melanocephalus | reverse complement strand
AGGTAAGAGCTGAAATTCATTCTTTTGCAGGTGGATATCCTGTTTTCCCAACAACATTTGTTGAGGAGATTATCTTTTCCCTGCTGTGTAGCCTTGTCAAAGATTATTTGACAATATATGTGAGGGTTTATTTCTGGACTCAGAATATTCTGTCTTTATACCAGTATCATACTGTTTTGATCACTATAGCTTTGCAATATGTTTTGAAATCAGAATGTGTAAGCCTTCCAGCTTTTTATTTCCCTATAAGATTGCTTTGGCTATCTGGGGTCCTTTCAGATTTTGAAGATGGACCTGTAAATAGAATCAGATGTCACTCCTTTGATCATGTTACATTCTACAGCAAAAGAAGGATCAAGGATGGGTCTGATCTATTCAGATGAGCCCTTTGAAGCCTGGAGTTTGATGCACTCCACTGCGGTGAAGATAGCAAGCCCAGTCAGCATTTCACATCCATGGTTCCAAATGCATGGATTAAACCGACTGCTTACCAAAAATCCAGTATTTGTGGAATGCAGAACCCACGATCTGGAGAATGGATGCCGCCTCTTCCTACCCACAGGTTCTGCATGACAGACTGCAGGCCGGGAGAACCTGCTGATTTTGCTATCTGCACAGGTGTCAGGACCAATACCTCATAGATACTGACTGAGACAGAATGCATCTATGTTGTGATTTGCTGTAGAAGCTGAGAAACCTCTAGGAGGAGGCAGGGACTCTTGGCTGATGTCCAAAAGGGAATTGATTGCTGCCAACTACTTAATGAGTTTGGAAGAGGATTTCAAGCTGCACATGAGAATGTAGCTGACTAGCACCTTGACTTTAGCCTCCTAAGACCATGAGCAGAAAATCTGCCAGGGAGTGCTGGCATCTGACCTACAGAACTGTGAGCAAAAGGCAGGCATTGTTTTCAGCCACTTAGTTTGTGGTCATTTTGAAACCTGACCAATTGTCCCATAAAACTGATGTTTATCATCTCTTTTGAATATACATAGAAATTGAGCCTCTCAGCCTTAAAACTTGAGAAAGTTACATTTGTCTTTTCTGAGTTCCTTTCTCAGGAAACTGATCATCAGTACTCCCAGGTAGTATCAAGGAGCTGAAACTTACGAGTTCACAGCCTCCAGACAATGAGAGTCCTCATGATTACCTGACCTCACCCCTTACCCCCTCACCCCTCATGATTGCCTGACTACCACCTGCTGCCTGTTGACCAACTCTTCTCCCTCGTTCCTAATCACTGTTTTTCCGCATGTAGCTACATTTTTCCCCCTGCTATATAAATCCCTAATTTTAGATAGTCAGAGAGATAGACTTGAGACTGCGCTCCCATCTCCTTGGCTGCAGCACCCGATTAAAGCCTTCTTCCCTGGCAATATTGGTTGTCTTAACGATTGGCTTTCTGTGCTGTGAGCAGCAGGACCTAGAATGAACCCCTGGTGTTTTGGTAGCTGTTTGTTACGCAACCATAGAAAACTAATATAGGGGGTGCAAACACAGTATGTATTTGTTTATCTATATACACTTCTTTGTCCCCTGCTAGATTTTTTTTTTTTTGAGGCAGGGTCTTGCTGTCACCCAGACTGGAGTTCAGGGGTTTGATCCAGGTTCATTGCAGCCTCCATCTCCTGGACTCAATCAATCCTCCTACCCTAGCCTCCCAAGTAGCTGGGACTACAGGCGTGCACCACTAGGCCTGGCTAAATTGTGTCTTTTTTGCCCAGGTTGGTCTGAAAGTCCTGGCCTCAAGGAATCCACCTGCCTCAGCCTCCTGATGGGTCAGGATTACAGGCATGAGCCACCGTGCCTGGCCTCCATTTCTAATAAGAGGGAATGTGCGTCACACACTGGTCAGCAATTCGGCTTTTTCACTCAGTAACATGGCTTACATTTTTATATCAAAACACAGACCTACTCATTCTGTTTCACATGTGTGCAGCGTTGAGTTGCGTGAACCACAATGCGTGTCGTCTGTCCTCCCCAGGCAGCACTGAGGCCACTGCCGTTGTGTTGTCTGTGCACGCTGCCCTGCAGTGAAGCCCTTGGAAGCCATGCCTGTACTCCCTGTGTGTTTACACAGGAGGGACTCTGAAAAGGGAGCTCCTACTGTGCTTGTCTGGTGGAAGCTGAGCTTCCTAGTTCCATTCAGTTCCCGGTATCCAGACGCGTATAATCTGCTTTGATGCTATCCACTGCTCTGTGTCTTGTGGCTCAGTGACAAAGAAAGGGGACTCTTGAGGCAACAAGAAGAGTCAGGGCTGGCTGGGTGGAAAGCGGGTGTGGGTCTTGCATCCTTCCTCCTTCCAGAAGGAGGTGGCTGCTGTAGAGATGGCCTGAGCAGGGTGACCAAGTTGGTGAAGGCCTCCAAAAGGTTTCCAGCACATCTTGGTGTTGAACTGCTCTCCTGAGGACATTACGTGGGCTCAAGGCTTCCATTTCCTTCAGAAAAGATGGACATCTCTAATACTAAATAAGTGTGCCTGGGATGAGCGAGGCCTCTCTTAGAACCAGGGGCCGTCTGGCCAAGTGTGTTGTGAAATTGAAGTCTTAATGCCCAGTGAGGGCCAAGTCAGGACAGTCATTGTAGAGCCAACAATGGTGACCTCCCCTTCCCAAATCTCTAAGGGGCCCACTGGGTTCACACGGGCCTGCAAGTCTGCACCAACCTCAGCGATGGCCCTGGAGGCAGCCCGTGTGTCAGGGAAATGTCAGGGGCATGGTGGCTACCCCCTGAAGAATAGAGAGGTCCTGGGAGCCTAGGCGGCCGGCACATCTGACAGAAGTCTAGAACCTGAGCCACTCCTTCATTTCCTGGTGGAGACCTGCCAGCCACCTTCCACCACTAAACACTTTGCTAGGTTTTGCCTGTTTGGTTGTTTAGTAGGAAAAAAAGAAAAACAGACAAACATAAATAAATAAATAAATAAATAAATAAATACTGTCCAAGGAACTGGATATCCATTGGTGAGCAGAAAAAAACCTTGCTCTCACTGTTTCAGTCTGTGACACAGGACCTCCAGCACTTTGGGAGCTCAGGAGTTCTTGACCAGCCTGGGCAATGTGGCAAAACCCTGTCTCTACCAAAAAAAAAAAAAAAAAAAAAAAATTTAACTAGGTGTGGTGGCATGCACCTGTGATCCCAGCTACTTAAGAGGGGGAGGTGGGAGGATCACTTGAACTTGGGAGGCAGAGGTTGCAGTGAGCAGAGATTGAGCCATTGGACTCTGGCCTGAGCGACAGAGCAAGATGACCCTGTCAAATAAAATAAAATAAAAGTAAACATACACAAAAGTAGAGGAGAAAGAATATAAAGCCCTATATATCCAACCCCTGCCATCAGTAATTACCAATGTTGGGGCTGCACCGTCTTCCGCCATACGTGGCTTCAGCACAACGCCCAAATCCAAGCATGACAAGAAGGTCTCTAACCAAAATTTGCAAGAAAGGCTTGGGATTGAAACAAAACCTGATAGAAGAGCTCTGGAAATGTACAAGTACAAATGACAAGTGTACAAGTACAAATGTACAAATGACACCTACAAGTACCTTTTCATTTCTCTGTGGCCAACATGAGGAACAGCAAGCTGAAGGTCATACGGAATACCTGGAAGCATGGCTGGATGTTCTTTGGCAAAAACAAGGTGATGATGGCGGCCTTGGGTCAGAGCCCCTCAGGTGAGTGCAAAGACAACCTGCACCAGGTCAGCAAAAGGTTGAGGGGTGAAGCAGATCTCCTGTTCTCCAACTGCTGGAGGGAGGTGGTGAATGAGTGGTTCATGGAATACATGGAAATGGTCTATGGCCGAGCTGGTAACAAAGCAGCTTTCACCATGAGCCTGGACCCAGGGCCCCTGGAGCAGTTCCCCACTCCATGAAGCCAGCTGAGGACAGCCGGGCCTGCCCACCACCTTTGAGAGAAGTGTGGTTACCCTGCTGTCTGACTATGAGGTGTGCAAGGAGGGGGATGTGCTGGCCGCGGAGCAGGCTCATGTTCTGTCTTTCTGGCTATGAGATGGCTGAATTTAAGGTGACCATCAAATACATGTAGATGCACAGTCAGAAAGGGTCCAGCAGATGGAAGAAGACCTGCCAGAGAGCGTGTCCAACTCAGCAGAAGAATCAGAGTCAGGCGATGATGACTGAAAGGGACTCAGGACTGAAGGTCTCCTGGAAACTTCTGGATCTCACTGGACCACACAGGACTACTGACACCCCTCTAGAGAGAGCAGGTCTTTATTTGGCTGTCGATAGGAAGTGATGGGCATTTACTGTTCCTATAAAGAATAAAGTTTTGCAGGATGTCAAATAAAAATTTTAAAAAATTACCAATGTTGTTCAGTTTTGCTTCATATATTATCCGCCTCCCAGCTTTTGTCTATTGCTTTGCTAGAGTATTTAAAGGAAATCCCAGAAGACAGCACATCATTTTATCTGTAAATGATTCTTTGTATTCCACCAACATAAGGACATTTAATTAATTAAATAATTTATTTATTTAGTAGAGGCGGGGTCTCACTGTGACCCAGGCTGGAGCGCAATGGCCACCATGGCTTGCTGCAGCCTCAGCCCCCCAGTAGCTGGGACTGCAGGCAGCAGCACTGTGCCTGGCTAAGTTTTAAATTTTTCTGTAGAGTTGAGGTCTTGCTATGCTGCCGAGGCTGGTCTCGAACTCCTGGGCTCACACAATTCTCCTGTCTCAGCCTCCCAAAGTGCTGGGATTACAGGCATGGACCACCTGCTCAGCCAAGAAATATTTTAAAAATTATCATTATCACACCCAACAAAATTAACAGTACACCCTTCAAATCTAACCCCTTGTCAGTCTTTCAATTTCTCTTGTCTCAAAATATCTTTTGCCAGTGGTTTGTTTGAGTCAGGATTCAGACAAGGTCTTTGTGGTTGCTTCTGTTGTGTCCCCAAGTGCCTTTTGACCTGGACTCCATCTTTGGTGACTTCCTGTCTGGTGCTGCAGCTGCTGCCTGCTAAGTGCCTCTCCTCGCCCCCTCAATCAGCATCTGAAACAACACTCTGAAAATTGCACACACATAGAGTCCAGGGGTCAAGAGGTGACCCCGTCTTCTTTCTGCCTTGAAGATTGGACACCTGTGTGCTGAAGCAGTCAGGCTGACCACAAAGCAAGACGCACAGGCACCCACACCAGGGCAGGTGGTGGCAGCTCAGTGCATGGATTCACAGCCCGCTGCACCTCAGTGCTTGTGCCTGCAGCTCTCCAGGGGCACTGCTTTCTGCCCCTGCCCCGCCAACTCCCACCAAGCAACCAAATGAGCAAAACCAAAACAGAACATAGCACTTCCAAGGAGCAGATCCTAATCCAGGGCAGCCTAGCCTTGCCTCTTGAGGTACAAGAGCAGGGATTCATGAGACCTCAAGGATGTGGCATCCAGCGATGGCCATCCTTTATAGGACTCACCGGTCCAAGTGAGGCAGGAGAATAGGGTCTGGAGGCAGGGAACCTAAGGCCGTGGAGGACTTTCTAGAACTAAATTGAAAGGAAAACTCTAACTTTCCATGCCTAAGTAACAAAAGAACCAGAGGCTACTCCCTTTGCAAACCCCCACCTTTTCTGTGGGGCCCATGGGAAATTGGCTGTCCACAACCAATCAGACTGATTGCCCCGGATTCTCCTTCTGCATAGAAGTGCAATTTTGTAACTTCACCTTAGCCTGCGTCTCTCTCTCTCTCCCCCAATCTCTCTTTCTCATCTCTATCTCTATCACTCCATCTCTCTTTTTAAACGGAGTTTCGCTCTTGTTGCCCATGCTGGAGTGCAATTATGCGATCTCGGCTCACTGCAACTTCTGCCTCCTGGATTCAAGCGATTTTCCTGCCTCAGCCTCCTCAATAGCTAGGATTACAGGCATGGGCCACCACGCCCGGCTTTTTTTTTTTTTTTTTTTTTTTTTTAAAGTAGATACAGGCTTTCTCCATGTTGGTCAGGCTGGTCCCCAACTCCCGACCTCAGGTGATCCGCCGGCCTCAGCCTCCCAAAGTGCTGGGATTACAGGCCTGAGCCACAGCGCCCGGCTCCACCTTAGCCTCTTAACCTTAGCTTTTTGCAACCAATCAGATGTTTGCACAGGAGTGTGACCTTTGTAACTCCACTGCAGCCTCTGGGTTGGCTGCTTTCCGCAACCAACCAAACTGATTGCGGGCCTCTACTTTATTCACATGAGGGAAGCACTGAGTGGCCAATGGGAAACCTCTAGCCGGGTATTCGGACCGAGAAGATTCTGTATAGTAGACCTTGAGCCTGCTCAGGCTGCTCCCACACTGTGGAGTGTACTTTTTCTTTCTTTGCTTCCGCCTTTCCTTGCTTTGCTGCACGTTTTGTCCAATTCTTTGTTCATGACGCCGAGAGCCGACAACTTGCATTAAGGACCCTCTACTGGTAACACAAACTCTTCCCTTGTATGAGCTCATTTGATGTTCACCACCTGCAAGGTCAGGACTAGTATTAAATATATCGAGTTTCTCTTCAAAGAATCAGTATGTCACTATGTTCAGCTCTCTTATTCTTTAATTCTCCATTGTAAACTTTAACTTCCTTGTGGTTTCAGTGAACCACCTTTTCCACCAGTTCTAATCAGTAGTTCACATCTGTTCCTCCGGTTCCCTGCTCTGTCCCGACTCATCCCAGTCACCTGCTCTGGTCACCTGCACCGGTCACCTGCTTTGACCTAGGTCACCCCTGGCTACGTGCTCTGACCTGTCCTGTAACTGTCCTTCCCACCAAACTAGCCACCCCACCACTCCGGCTGGTACCCCTGCTCCCTTTAAGATAGCCAGTAGGGGAATGACACTGCAATAAGGGTTACGTCAGTTAGGAATAAGAAGCCATTCCCCCACCTTGTCCAGGTGTGCGCTCGCCATTGTTCCATCTGTGAGCTGCACCCTTCTATAGAAGTAAATTGCCTTGCTGAGGAAATTTATATTCCAGTGCTACTTCTTTTGTGGCACCAAAAATTTACATATAACAGCTAGTTTGAACCCTGCTTTTCAGATGAGGAAACTGAGGCACAGAGAGGTAAGGTACCAAAGTCTAGTGGACAGACCCTTAAACCCAGGCAGCCCTGCGGCGGCGCCCTTTCTTTGGTCGGGGGAGAGCTGGGACATACATGAGCTCCTCGGGAAGTCCCCAGGAGAAACAAGATGGACTGGCTTTAGGAGGATCGAGAGGGCTGGGGATGAGGGTGAGAGGAGGAAGGCCAGGGGTGCAGCAGGCGAGCTCTGGGGCAGGAGCCAAGGTATGGGAGCTCGGGCAACCGGAGCTGCGGCGGAGACCGGCCTCCCCAGCCGGCCCTCCTCCCCACCTGAGCTTCTTTCCCCTGGGAGCGGTCTCCACGGCTCCCCTCCGCCTCCGACCCCGAAAAAGCAGGATGGGGCTGAGCTCGGAGTGCTCGGCCGCCTCCACAACCCGCGCCGAGCGCGGACTCCCCAAGCCCGTGGTTTCCTCTTGCTGTCCTCCCTCAGAGGGGTCGCCATTCCTAATTTTGCCTGCGCCGCGAAAGCGGGCTGTTCTCGCCTCCGTCCGCCCGGCATGGACTCGCCCCCAGCGCCTACTCCCACTGCGGCCGCAGCCTAGGCCCCACAGCCACCGCAGTTGCCCAGATCCGGATTCTTTCTAGGCCTTCACCTCTTGGTGCTGCCTGGGAGCCCCGGAGACGCGCGCCTCAGGACCCCTGAAACACAGGCCGGCGGAGACCCCCCAGCGCTGCAGCCGCTGACAGGAGGCCCCGTCAGGGCGGCAACGCTTCGCTTCTGCCCTGGCTTCTTCTCTCCGAGCGCAGAGGGGAAGGTGCCAGCCCCCCACTCCCGGGGGTACGGGACTCCGCGCACGCACGCCGGGCCTCGCGCCTCGAAAGGAGGCTTCAGAGCCGCCCCGCTCCTCTGGGTATTTTCTGGCACCGAGAGTGCGGAGCGAGCGGTCACGCGAACGCGCTTAGAACGGGGCGCTCTCTACCTGGGCAGGAGCTGCCAGGGCCCCCCGGGGCTTCGTCTGCGACCCACCCGGAGCGCAGAGGCGGGACTGGAGGCTGCGCAGGCTGCGCCGGGCCTGCGAGCCTGTGTGTGGTGACACGCATCTGGGCCAAGTCATTGGAAGCTGCAGATGCCAACTCTAACACGAAAGAGAGGCGGGGAAGGCATGGAGAAGGACTGCGATGAAATCAGGAGAAACTGCATTTGTCAGCCTGCACCGTGTCCAGAGGCGCCACTTACGATGCGCAAAAAAAAAAACCCCAAACCACAAAAACCAGAAAGCGCCACTCGGCGAACAGTGTTCGGCGTGGCCTTGTTCCAGCGTCAGGGTCCCCACAGTCGGGGCACGCAAGCGGAGCCCGCCGCAGGGACACAGGCGGTTCCCGCTCCCCAAGAGCCGCGACCCGGAGGGGCCCGACGCCTGCCCACGGCGGATTGGCTCATCTTTGGCGGAGCATGGCTGAGTCAGTTTCCCCGGCACAGGCTGCTTGCCTGGTACTGACTCCTTTCCCAGCAACTCCCGAGGGGCGGCCTCCTGCTTGTTCGGAGCCAGCGTCCCCAGGAGCGTGCCCTGGCCCTCCGTGTGGTCCGCTCATTCCCGCGGCCAGGCCTACTCCGCCGAAGGCCTGTGCAGACAGCCTCGGCCCGGCGAGCTGGTATTCACAGCGCAAAACGGTATTTGAATATTCATTGTGCGCATGCAGCATTTTCCAGAGAACACACAAAGATCTCTCACCACAATTATCTTGCTCCAGCTTTTAAATATTAGCTGTCACTTCTTTCACGGATCTTGTGAGAAAGGAAAGTCTCTTTTTCTTTAACTCTTTTTCCCTTGAACGCAATTACCACCTCATTCATGGCTCTTTGTGGCCACCTAATCTTGCGATTATGCCCGTGACATGACCACAAAGCAGCTTGACTGACGTACCTGACAGCTCTGGCTGGTGACGCGGCGGCCACAGTGAGAGGCGGTCTTTGTGGAATGAGTCCCACCGCCGCCCGCCTCGCAGGGAAGTCGGACAGGAAGGTACAGCTGAGAGACGCCCGGGGACTGTCCCCACCCGCGGGGACGCTTGCTTTTAACTCGAGAGCCCTGCGCACTGAGGAGCAAGGACGCCGGGGTACACCTACCTGATTCCCCCATTGTGGCCTGAACATAAAGCATGTGCACCCCTATTTGGTTTGCCACTGTATAGTAAAGCAGCCAGGTCTGGAGACCTGGGTCCCACAGTGGAGGCCCTAGTCGTCCTTCCCCAGGCCCTCCCCACGACCGCCCCAGCCTGGTACCAATGCAAGCCCTGTGCAGGCACAACACATGCAGACATGCCAAGCGCAGACACGACACGTGCTGGCAGCAGATCCACTCAATTGTACATGCACTGGGCCCCATGAAGACCCCACAGTTTTGATTCCAGCTTAGCACATGGGAACTTACCCTGGGATCAGCCATTCAGAGAGCTTCACTAGCTTCCAGTGTGGTGGGTTGGTTATATTCTCTAACTTGTGGTCTCTCCCCAACCTTTTCTTTTCAGACCTCAGAAATAATACATACTATTCAAAAATCAAACGTGACAGAAAGACATAACGTGATCAACAAAGATCCTGTCATCTGCCATCTCTAAGGCACCTTCTCTGCCCGAAGCATGCTCCCTGAAGTGTTCTCTGTGCACTTACATCCAGCATGAGTAATTTTACTTACAGAAAAGGAGCACACTATACATACTATTTACACCTTATTTCTTTTATTCTCTGAGTCATCTTTGCATGATTAACATTTTTTAGTAACTGCTCTTTAATCAGCTTTAGGGGTAGCCTCAGGCTTCGGCTCTGGAAGGGAACTGGCCCATCACCCTCCTTACTGTCCAAGAAAACAGTGGCTTTCTTCATGGTCTGAAGATCTAAATAACTGAAAACATTTAAAACCTTTTAGTGGCTTAAGATTGCTATTAAACTAACAAAAAGAAGGAAAACCAAACATTTGCTGTGCAATACAGCAACCAGAACCACACCAGTGAAGGTATCCAAGCAGCAGGGCAGGTGCTGGGCAGCAGCCCTGAGCAAAAAAGGACCAGAGAAACCTGTCCAGGTCTCTTTCTCACAGAGGACCTCCAGGGTGACCAGCCCAGAAGGTAACTAAACTACTTTGCTTGCTCAGCCTCCTTTTCCTCATGGTGTTCACCAAATTAGATCACACTTCATGTGCACAGCTGACATTCCCGTGTGAAGCTACCTGGTTAATTCTGAGAACTCACATGCTGTGCTGTTGAGAGAAAACTTCAATTTTGTTTCTAATTGGAAAGGAATAACTGAAATTGTTCTCCCATATTTTCTTCTGGGACTCTTAGTTTTATTTCTAACACGTAATTCACCTGGAAGATATTTTGGGCTAACCCATCTCTTTCTCACTGAAATGTTGCCATTTACCATCTACTAAATTTCTGTGTATATTTGGATCTTTCTGGATTACATTCTGTTTCACTAGTCTTTTTGTAAGCCAGTCTCACCCAGGCTGCTTTTATTACTGTTAGGATTGGATGTGGCCCCACGAGTTTCCACTGAGAGAAGACCTGGGATTCCAGCAGGCAGAGGCTAACATACAAGCTAGTTGTTGCTATGTCCCTTCCTAATAGCTTCTCTGCTGAATTAAACCCAACTGCCAAACATGGCAGAAATGGACCACCAACAGTTGACACATGTGAATCCTGAGGACTGGTCCCTGCCAGAGAGAAAGCCTAGGATGAGGCAGAGGCTCCCACCATCTTTCCGAGGGAGCACACATTTCCTCACTGATGTCAGGACCAGGAGGCTGACAATGACCTTCTGTGTGGTGTGCCTGGGAGAACCAGACTCCATCACTCTCCCTCTGCAGCACATCCTGGCTGTCCTGATGGTATTGCCATGCCAACCTAAGTACCACTTTTCTACTTGAACCAACACCTTGTAGGTGTCATTACTGGAAAGGCATTAAATGTAGAAATTGGTTTAGGGAGAATTGACAGCTTTAGTTATTGTAACTTCTATTTTAACACAAAATATGCATTACTGATAAGCTTCACATTCCCAAGGTAAAATCGGGCTAATGGGTAAAGAAGAGTTTGAGGCTGACTAGTCAAAATCGATGCAACTTTGTAACTAACACCAAGAAGAACTGGGCCAGAGGGGTGGCTCATGCCTGTAATCCCAGCACTTTGGGAGGCCAAGGTGGGAGGATTGAGCCGAGGAGTTTGAGACCAGCCTGGGCAACACAGCAAGACCCCATCTCTACAAAAATACAAAAATCAGCTGGTGTGGTGGCGCACCCAGCTACTCGAGAGGCTGAAGAGCGAGGATCGCTTCGGCCCAGGAGTTAAAGGTCACAGTGAGCTATGATCATGCCTCTGCACTCCAGCCTGGGTCACAGAGCAAGACCCTGTCTCAAAAAAGCATTGCTATACCAACCCTCAGAAAATTCTGGCAGTTAAAAAGACATGTAAAATCCTAATATAGATATATGCTAAATGTAGGATTTAATCTAAAAGGAGAAGCTGGCTGATGGAAGGGGCTCTCAGGAAGGATAAGGCAAGCGCAGAGGTACTGTGGCCAAGGACAGGCCATGCTCAGACCCAGTGACGGCAGGGACAGGCAGCTGGGCCACTACCCGTGTCTGGGAGAATTCCTAACAAGCTACTGAAACAGTGTGGGAAGCTGGGCACCTGCAGAGTTCCCCCTCTGCTGGGGCAAATGCTGCCTGGACCGCTGCAACCCCAGCCCCATCCCCACTCATGGGTGCTGTTCGTGCCATGGAAGAAGGCCCCCAGTGCAGTCAGGCAAATCACCCCTATTCAAGTCTCCTGTGTGCTCCAGGGGGACCTGACAGTGTTCTGTGCATACGCTTCACACATTTCTAAGCTTATTTCTGCTGTTTTGTCTTCCGCTGTTTTCTGATTGTTATTTTCTTATTTATAGGAAGACCATTGATTTGCATATATCAACTTGGCACCATCACATTCCTAGGTACACGTCTCTTACTGCTTATCATTTCCAGGAGGAATTCTCTTGGAATTCCCCAGCAACAATGAAGGCAGCTGTGAATGAGATGCTGGACTCCCTCTTTCACATCTTACGCAACTCATCTCCTCCCATCCTCCAGGGCTGGGTGACCATCAGAGGCTCCTCCTGCCACGCAGTATGCAGCTGTGGTGAACAAGCTTGGCCTGCTCCCGACTTCAGTTTTAAGCATCTCTTCACTCACATGGTGCACGTTTGGCTTGAAATATACATGCAGTTATGTTAAACAACTGTCCACATTCTCTTGACATTTCTCGAGGACTTCCTAAAGACACAGAGTCCCCCCTGGACAACGCATCCACTCTCTCACAAGGTCTGAGCCTTGCCACACGCTGGTTCTGCTTTGGGCACCAAGGCTTCAGAGGTGGCTACAGCCCTGGTCCCTGCTTCATGGTACTTCTGGTTTAATGAGCAGAACAGATGCTCAATACAGAATTGTCCAGCAGTTCCTCAATAGTGGGTGGGCCATCTTCCCCAAGGACCTGGCAGGCAGGAAGGAGACATCCTCTTGCTAGGGAAGGTGTCCCAGTGGAAGACAGGAGGTGCTGGGGCCCAAGTCGGGAAGAAGCTGCCCCACTCTAGGGGTATGAGGGTGGACATGACATGAGGAGCAAGTGAGGGGAAACGAGGCTGCAGAGACATGGGACAAGGGTGGGCGGGCTCCATCAGCAGAGCACATGGAGCTCTCCAGACACTTCCATTAAGACAGGGCCAGGGAGACTGCTGAAGACCAACTTCCAAGACTGAAAATGTACACATAACACAGAGACAGAGGTGGCCTCTGCAAAACTGTGATGTAGCAAGGCCTGGACTCTGCACCTTCCCCAGATCTCCCGGCAGCCTTTCCATCCACATGGGACACATCCTGAAGATGCCCCCGGGAGTCTGCTGAGATGATGGGGATTCCCTGCCCTGCCTCACTGCCTTGTACATGGCAAGGCATAAATGGACTGCCTCTCCTCACACTGATTCGACAGAAGGGTGATTTTGTAAGGCAACCAAAATGTAAGCAGAATCTGGCTGCACCCAGTGGGGCTGGGGGAGTCCTTCCCCTCTGAAGCCATACCAGGAAGAGGGCTGCCTGGCTCTCAATGACAACCTGCTTGCAGAACCTACCCTCCAGTGACATGTGCTCCTGTGCATCTTCTGGGTGGGCACAGGACACAGTAGAATGAGAACTGTCATGAACACACCAGGGAGGATTCCGGCTCCAACCGCAGCTTTGCTTGCTCAACTCCACTTTCACTCTCCCCAAAGCCCAGGGCCATGCCACCCAGGGCCATACCCATGGCACCCCATGCCACTCTCCCCAAAGCCCAGGGCCTCAGCTGTCAGCCTCAAGTCAGCATCCTCACTGCACCCCGCTCCCATCTATCTTGGCAAGTGAATCCCGCCAGGACCAGATGAGTCACGTTTAGTTTCATTCCCATAATCTCCCTTATCGTTCCGTAAGTTCTGACTGCTTCTACTCCTTTACACTGACATGCGTTTAACTTACAGCATCTTTACCAGTGTGCCTACATTTACACTGAGGCATAAAATAAAAATGTGATCGGGTGCAGTGGCTCACATCTGTAATCCCAGCACTTTGGAAGGCCGAGGCAGGTGGATCACTAGTTCAGGAGTTTGAGACCAGCCTGGCCAACATGGTGAAGCCCCTCTCTACTAAAAATACAAAAATTAGCCAGGTGTGGTAGGCGGTGCCTATAATACCAGCTACTCAGAAGGCTGAGGCAGGAAAATCGCTTGAACCCAGGAGGCGGAGGTTACAGTGAGCTGGTATCGCACCATCCTGGGCAACAAGAGCAAAACTTGATCTCAAAAAAAAAAAAAAAAAGTGAAATAAAAGATGGGAGCATGTGGCTGGGTGCAGTGGCTCAAGCCTGTAATCCCAACACTTTGGGAGGCTGAGGTGGGCAGATCACAAGGTCAAGAAATTGAGAACATCCTGGCCAACATAGTGAAATTCCATCTCTACTAAAATACAAAAATTAGCCGGGCGTGGTGGTGTGTGCCTGTAGGCCCAGCTACTGGGGAGGCTGAGGCGGAAGAATCACTTGAACTGGGAGGCAGAGGTTGCAGTGAGCCGAGATTGCACCACTGCACTCCAGCCTGGTGAGAGAGACTCCATCTCAAAAAAAAAAAAAGAAAAAAAAAGATGGAAGCATGTGTTTTATTTAAGGTTAAAAGATCAACAGTTGTTGGCTTGTCTCAATCTTTTATAAGCAACTATTTACCACGGTGGCTGAACGAGGTGGTTACATCTGCAGTGGTGTTTCTCTTTAATTATTAAACACCTGCTGTGTTAGTTATCTGCTGCAGAGCGGATTTCCACAGGTGCCAAGGCTTCAAGTCTCCCGATCCCAGACACTTGATTTTCTAGTGTCTGGGATTGGGAATCTGGCATAGCTTAGCTGGGTCCTCTGCTCTGGGCTCTTAGGCTGCAGTCGTGATGTCACCCAGGACAGGGGTCTCATCTGGGGCCCGACTGAGGAAGGACCTGCTTCCAAGTGCCTTCAGTTGGCAGCAGCAGGATCCACTTCCTTCTGGCCTGCGAGCCTCAGTTCACAGCTGGCTGCCTGTCAATTCCAGCCTCACTTGATTCCTTGTCACGTGGCCCTTCCTGGGATGGCAGCTTGCTTTACTGAGGCCAGCAAGGGAGGGTCTGATAGCAAGACAACAGTTGGAATCTTTTGTGATGGTATCAGGCAGGTGAAATTTCCCTGAATGTTGGGCCTTCTATTGATTGGAAACAAGGGCTGGAGGGAAGGAATGCACAAGGCCACGCGGGGACCACTGTGGGCCACCTTAGAAGCTGCCTAAGCATCCACATATTTCTTACTCTAATAATCCTTTTTACAAAGGAACTATTTTTAGAATGGCATTGCTCTGAACATTTTTAAAGTTATCTGCTCATTCTCCTATCCATGTTCAGGTAATACAGGAAATAATATAAAAATGCAAAACAACAAACAAATCCTTATTTTAAAGAAAAATAAATTTGTATCAAATAATTTCCCCAAAAGCAGTCCTGTGGGATTTTTGGACCTAGAAGGAGGTGTGGAGCAAGGAGTCCCAAGTGTGTATGACAGTGACACCAGACAGCGAACTGACGAGAAGCTGGGCCTGTGTTTGTGGGGTTTGCAAAGTGGCATTTTGAAATTCAATAAAAGCCAACTAGCAAACCTAAACATTTGCCTAAAAGTTAAAGAGTGAGTATAATTAATCAGACACCAAGTGAATCTGCTCTGAGAGTTTAGGAAGCAACAATATAACACCCACACATCCTAACCAAGGTGGGTATCAAAAATGGGCAGTGGCCAGGAAATGTACCTTTAAGAGAACTGACGAGTGGGTTTTCATTAATGGAAAAGACATATTTTTTAAAAGTCTAATTCAGGAAGAGGCTGGGAAAATAGTTTTTCACTTTAGAGCAAGACTTTCATCAACTTTCTATAAAATAATAAATATCAAAATTTAGAAAAATTAATACTGAATTGAAGATGGGGAATGTTAAGAAACAGCAAAGAGAACAAGTTCACAATTGTGAGAAACAGCCCAATGTAATTCTGCCCAGAAATCTGTGTCCCAAAAAATCTATGTATTGTATATATAAAATCATCCCAACCTCAGTTTTATTGAAAACTAAAAAGAAATGCCCTTGTACACAGTCTCGTTTCTGGACTCATTAGGTCGGTAATGAGGCACGTTAATCATCACTGAGCTCTAGAGCACTTTAAGTTTTGCCTGGAAAATGTCTTACCTGCTTGACAAGAGAAGCATCCTCACTCCTCTGGACTCCAGTAAGCTAAGCTGGCAGGACACATTAACTTGCCATCTTAGGGTTGCTTTACAACCAAACACAAACTTTTAAAAGCAGCCATATACTAATATTACATTTTCTCTATGCTAAGAACAGTTTCTACCATCTGTAATTGGGTACCCAAGTCAGAAAAAACCAAGGTTTGAATCCCAGCTCAAACTTTTTAGCTGTGTGACTTTTAGTTTATCACTTAACTCCTGAGCCTGACTTTATTTACATAATACAAGTATCAACTCCGTAGGCCAGACCAGACCCAGCCCCAGCCTTCTATAAATCCGTCTGTCTGTCCACAGATGCCACTGTGGAGAGACGATTGTAGGAGGAAGGGCTTTGTCCCTCCTCTCCACTCTCAGGTCCCTCCGCCATAAAAAGCCCAATCTCTATAAAGCTTTTGAGAATTGGTACCACAGCACACACAGAGCACTTAGGACACCGCTTGGCACACAGGAGGCACTCAGTAAACATTTAGCTGTTTTACTACTAGGAAATTATGTCCTGGAGACACGTAAGAAACCGGTAAGAAATCTTGGGGCAAGGGTAGAGGCCCTCCTGAGAACACGGTGTTTACTGGGAGTGGGGAGAAACAGCTGGGCATCTGCAGCAGGGCAGTGAGCAGACAGCCTTCCAGAACAGGAGAGTGTGGCAAACGCACTGGAGCCGCTGGGCAGTCAGTTGCACTCCTGCAGGACACACAAGGCTGTCCAGGTGCTGAAGATGCAGGTGAGCAGGGCCAGCCAGTTCTCCCATCACACAGACCTCACATTCCACAGGAAGGAGAGCAAACAAGCAGGAACAGATGTGGTAGACACGAGGGCCATACCACAAAGGACGGTGTGATACACAGAGGAGGAGCTTGCCTTGGATGGAAGCTCTCTGAGCATCTGAGAAGGGGAGCTGGCTATGCCAAAGCCCGGGGAAGAGCCTGAGACACCAGCACTGAGCTTGCTGGAAGAGCAGGGAGGCCACTCAGCTGGAGCTCAGGGAGGATGGCAGTGGCCGGGGGTGAGGGCCTCCAGACTGCAGGAAGGAGCCTGGGCTTTAGGCCATGTGCAGGTGATTATTCTCATATACGAGCAGGGAATGTAGACTCCGGTTTACCTCTTTCAAAAGGTAACTCTGTCCTCTGTGGAGAGAGGGCTCTGGAGCTAAGAGCAAGCAGGTGGTCTGGTGAGGGGACGACTGCAGTAGCCTCAGAGATGACTGAGCTCAGGCTACTGTGGTTGGTGCTGAGATTTGTTAGAGGCAGGCACATTTTAGAGGGAGTGATGTGAGGGCTTGTGGGTAAGGAAATGGGTAGATAGAATGAGGAAAGCAAGGAGAAGCCCATGAGGCAGGGAGGGAATCAGAAGTTTGAGCCACCTACACGGTAACCAAATGGAAACATCTGGCTTGACACACGAGTCAGGAGCTCAGAGGAGAGGTGGAGACTCAGTATATCAATGTGGGAAGGGATGGGAAGGAACAAAGACAGATCTCAGATGGAAGGCTCACTAAAGCCAAGCTTCTGCTGCAATCTTGCCTGGGCACTGCTCTTCCACATTGGCAGCTGTCATGAAGACAGTGTAGTCTGCACTTGCTTTAGGAGTGGCGACTGGCTGCACAAATCATTTGTTTATATCTACCTGCTCTTAAGATGCCAAGCATCATGTTTCCAAATCACAGAGGCATAGGACAAACTGCAGATCCATGAAAGTCACCTTTTTTTTTTTTTAAATGTTTTATACATGTGAGCAGAGAAAGTCACTTTTAAAGAAGAGTCACCTTTGGCCGGGCACAGTGGCTCATGCCTGTAATCCCAGCACTTTGGGAGGCTGACGCGTGGATCACCTGAGGTCAGGAGTTTGAGACCAGCCTGGCCAACATGGTGAAACCCCATCTCTCTACTAAAAACACAAAAATTAGCCGGGCATAGTGGTGGGTGCCTGTAATCCCAGGTACTTGGGAGGCTGAGACAGGAGAATCACTTGAACCCCAGGAGTAAGTCGTAGTGAGCCGAGATTGCCCCACTGCACTCCAGCCTAGGTGACAGAGCTAACTCTGTCTCAAAATAAGAACAAAAGAAAGAGTCACCTTTGCAGTTTTGTCGTTTAACCCTGTTTTTTTTTTGTTTTTTTTTTTTGACCTTCTGAGTATAAACGGAAAGGCAAAGTAACAGTTGCACCAAATTGGAACTTTTATGACCACTAGGAACTGACCTTGGCAAACACTTAAAAGACCATGCCAAACAGTCTTAAAAATCCATAGCTTTTAAAACTTTTAAGGCTGAATGTAGTCAAATAAGTACAAATTCAAGTATGAAGTCATCTCATATTTGATGTACAAAACCTAGAATAGAAGTCAAGCAGTATCAGTAAAAGTACCACCTGTTTAACTTGTAGGAAAAAAATGTTTTTACAAATTTAATTTCTAAGCAAAAATTACTCGGCAAAAGTAAAACGAGGTGGAAGAAGAAAGAAGGGATCTGTTTTTCTATCAAGCTCACAATCACTGCTCTTCAACTGTAATTGGCTTAAGTCATCTGGCCAGCTTTCTACAAGTCCCCAGGTCTTCCTACTCCACATAATATCCAGTTGTGATCATCCCTGAGCTACTACATAAATCTGGGATTTTGTTGCTTCAAAGTCAAAGGCAAAGAGCTGGGGCTCAGAAAGCTTCATCGGGTGACTCTCTAGTAATGGTGAGAAGAGCAATTAATAACCACATTCCTCCTGGGTAAAACCATGTCGCTGCCTCAATCTCAAGCCTGCCACAGGACGGTTCTCAGGACCTGCTGTCTCCCTCCCTGTGTCCCACTGGAGTCTGCCTTATCTGCACCAGCTTCTGCAGCAGCTGTCCTGTCTAGCTTTACCTAAAGCACATGAGCTCAAAGGAGAGGTAAAGACTCAAGATACCAATGTGGGAATCTCTCCGCTGTGTTTGCACAGACTATGAAGACTTCCGTTCTCAGTAAAACAATAACCAGCTGCTTGAAAAGTAAGTTGTCCTTTCTACTCCGGGAAACTAGCTAAAAGAAGAAACAGAGAAAGAATTTCTTAGCGAGAGGACACTGCGTGATGGAGGATAAAAAAAAATCACAGAACAGACCGAGAAGCTTGAAAATAATTAACAGAATAAAGTGATATTCTAATTTCTTTATGACAGCATAGAAAAAGACATGCTCACTGAAAAATTTCTGGATATACCACATTAAAATATATGCCATATTTATTCAGAATATCATAATCAACACAAACACAGAACTCTCTTCTCACCTGGAAAAGTTAAGTACAATACTGTAGGCCAGATACATGATATTTCAGTCAAGTCTTCAGTATTAGCTTGTAAAAACAAAAAAATTTACAATTATAGACATCCAATTCATCATACAAAATATATATACAAAAGCATAATTGTAGTGTAGAAAGATAAAGTTACCAAAATACAACTTATGTGATTTACTTTATACAAAAATGTATTCCAGTTAATTTTTTCCAAGAGCTTCACCAATTAGTCGAATAGCAATACTCTTGCCTTCATCTGTTTGAATGACAAGCAAAGCTTCAAATCTGCCTGTGGACTTTGGTTTGAACTGCACGGGCATGTTGATGTAATGCTGGGCTCTGGAAAGAGAGAAGCACATGACAGGGGCATGTCGTGGCAGCACCAGCAACCCCGTCCCAGGCAGCACAGGGCCTGGCTGAGGTGTTGACGGAGCTTGGTGAAGTCACATTCAGCTTAAATGTACTTATACTTTCTTTGATGCTATTATTTAATGAGAAAGTGACACAAAGGAGAGAAAAATCTAAAACTAGATTAAAACAGTATTGCATACATATACATTCCTGGCTATCCAGTAACTATTAATATGTAAAAAGGAAATAAGAGGTCTAAACTATCATACATACAGCTTTGTATTCTGCTTGCAAAAGCTATCTACCTAAGAAAGGGGAAATGCCCTTGTTTTACTCAGTCCAGACAGCATACTGTACTGGAAAGATTAAAACAACTTGTCCCAATCCTATCATTAATGGGCTGTGCAGATTTTGCTGTAAAATTGGTATGAAACTTTTTTGTTCTTTGAGACGGAGTTTCACTCTTGTCGCCCAGGCTGGAGTGCAATGGCATGATCTTGGCTCACTGCAACCTCTGCCTCCTGGGTTCAAGCAATTCTCCTGCCTCAGACTCCTGAGTAGCGGGATTACAGGTGCCGCCACCGCACCCAGCTAATTTTTATATTTTTAGTAGAGATGGGGTTTCACCATGTCGGCCAGGCTAGTCTCAAACTTTGGCCTCTTAAAGTGATCTGCGCCCCCTTGGCCTCCCAAAGTGCTGGGATTACAGGCGTGAACCACCACACCTGGCCCGAAACTCTCACCAAAAATCCTCTAGAAACTTTACATTCAAATTACAGTATAGAGAGGCAGGTAATAAGTGCCCTATGGTTAAAAATAGTATTCGGGGGGGGGTTTGTTTTGTCCCTAAAACTATGTCCTAAGAGCTTCAAAATACGCCTGTGGTACAGTGGTGAATGAGGCTACATACACATTACATACAGCCCATGTGATGTCATCAACCTCTAGGCTTAGCCATTTTTAAGTGAAAGTTTTGAGCTCACAGGGAAGGTACTTCACCCCTTAGTCTCGTCTCTGAGTTGTATGTTTTAAAGCCTGGCAACCAGAAGTGATGTACGTTTCAGTTTCCAGCATCTGTCCTGAAAAACCCAGCAGCGTAGGCTCTTGGGTGCACAAGAGTACACCAGGCACGAGGTTTAGAAAACAGCTACAGTATTTCAAAGCCCTTTTCCTGTATATAACTGATAACACAAATAACATATGTTCTTAAATATATCTACACAGACCAAAGGTGTTTATGTATATCTCTATATATTTGTATTTAAAGTCTGGATTATTTTCCCCAAATGCCATTACACATGTTTTACCATGTCAAAGATAATATACTTAAAAAAAAAAATCAGGTCTGGCCCATGGCACTAGCTACAATTTTCTCTTTCATGTTGGCAGGTCAATACTCGGATAAATATGGAACAATCTGCCTATTTAAGAGGCTTTATAACTTATGAATTACTAAAAATAATAAAATATCCCAAAACAAATCTCTGGAAGAACTCATTATTAACAAATTTCATCATAGAATATAGAATTGTTCTATATTCAGCTGAAAATGTAAAAGTGTATTGTGGTAAGTCCTCTGAGCCCAGTGGGGAGGTCTAGTTCAGATCCTCTCTCTAGCTAATGATGGATTTGACTGCAAAGGCACGCAGAACAGTAACGCATCCAGGGAGCAGAGAGGCCATTGGGTTATGCGCGTGCTTAGCTCCCAACTCCCCACAGGCCCCACCTACACGGAAAGGGCTTAGTGGAACCTACAAATTCTAGCAACCACACTTTCTCTTTCAAAACACTCCTTTTTTAAAAAAAACAGCAGAAAAACGGATTCTCGCTCTGTCACCCAGGCTGGAGTACAGTGGCACGATCTTGGCTCACTGCAACCTCCACCTACCAGGTTCAAGTGATTCTCCCTCCACAGCCTCCTGAGTAGCTGGTACTACAGGCGTGTGCCAAGATGCCCAGTTAATTTTTGTATTTTTAGTAGAGACAGGGTTTCACCATGTTGGCCAGGATGGTCTCGATCTCTTAACCTTGTGATCCGCCCGCCTTGGCCTCCCAAAGTCCTGGGATTACAGGCGTGAGCCACTGTGCCCAGCCTACTTTTTGTATTTTTAGTAGAGGCAGGGTTTCACCATGTTGGCTAGGCTGTTGAACTCCTGACCCCAGGTGATCCACCCGCCTCGGCCTCCCAAAGTGTTGGGATTACAGGCGTGTGAGCCACCATGCCAGGCCCAAAACATTTTTTTAAAGGAACACTTTCTACAGAAGAAAAGCCAGTACACTAGCACATACAAGGTACCACCGTTATCAAAGAAACTGGAAAAGGTAATAAAATTTGGTTCCCACACAAGGATGAAAAGTCACGACAGCTCAATGATAACTCTGTTCCTTGGCTTGTCACTTTTCTAGGAACTGTCCTTCTCTCCCAAATTACATGCAGGGTCTGCCAGGATTGTGCAGCTTGCACTGTATGAGGACATGAGGGCACAGTTGAGATGAAACCTATTAGCTACAACACCTCAGCTGGGATTAGATGTGCATAAAACAACAGGTTAAGAGAAAGATGCTTTTTGGGACTAAGTAGAAACATAAACAAATTATTTTTAAAAAGATATAAGAAAGCGATGATCACTCAGAACCCTCAAAAAAGAAGCTTTACAAAAAAAATCTGTTAGCAATGTTTCCTTTTCCCTATTACGTTACTTACAATCTACCATACAATTGTGTTTGCCCACCTCTGCACTGGGCAAAACCCCTGTACCTTCTTGGGGGAACTCTTCTGCCTCCTTAAGCTGCAATCAGTTTACAGCCTATAGGGCACGGCCACTTTCCTGTGCTAGTGCCGGAGCTTACAGAGAGCAGCCCCACCAGGCCTCCTGGTGGCCTTGGAAAAAGTGCGTATTTGTAAGCAATTATCTCATGTACCCTACAGATGACTACAATCCTATTATTACTTTGGAAATGTTTAGTTAATGATGTCATAAAGCAGACAGTGATCTAAGAAACGAAAAATGTGACTAACTAAAGGCTGAGAATTGCTTCTCAAGGCTTTAAAAGCACAGATTTTGTTCAACTGCCAAGGCAAGCTAAGTGTTGTTCTCATCTGGCAATTATGTTTTGTGAGCCTTTGTCTAAAGTCACAGTGTCTCATGTTTGGGACAAATACAACAGCACACAATGCCATGAGTGCCTATGACTTCAGTTCTGTGGTAAGAACTGCCATTGGGGTTCCTGTAGCATCTGCCTCTACTGTCCTGCTGCTTCTCCAAGGTCAACACAGGTCATTCTCTATTATAAAGGATCCAATGTTTCCACCTTTCTTTGTGTAAAATTTACTTACAAAGTTTCCATAACCCAGAGTTTAGTTCATTTGGTTAAACAGATCACAGAATCAGTGCTTTACACATGATTTTTTTACTCATGCTTTACCAAATTTACAATGAGCTGCTGCTATTAAAGCTACTGCTGAAATCTGTACTGTTATGTATTTACAAAGTAATTGACAAAGACTTTCTGGAAATTCATTATAATCAGAATAACTTAAGTGTCTGCCACTAATAAAGAAGAAAATTATTTTGTTAAAATTTATCTTCATTTTAAGATTGAAATATGTTCAGAGTACAAACTATGCACCTTGAGATACTATTTTAAATGCTAACTTAATTAAACTGTCCAAATTTTGCTTAATTTAAAAATATTTTCTCATGTTTCTAGATTCTTTCAGATGTCATTAACATGACGACCCAGGCTGCACAGGAATGCAGTGCTCTAATTTATGACTCTAATTTCAAGCACTAGAAGGGCAAGTCAACAAGTTCATATCCATAAAAATGTCTTTTTTTAAATGACCAGCAAGGAACACATTTCATATCTCAAAAGTGGTTTACAGAAAACAAGCTGAAGCTAAGCAAAATGTCATCTCATTTATAAAATTTGAGTTTCTCATTAAAAATGTTTTAGGCATCTTTCAAAAATCCCCTTATCTGATTTCCACTCAGTTGGTCTTGTCCCTACACTCCATATCAGAAATAGACTATGCCATCTGTAGCACTATTGTGATGAAATAGGTTTAGGTTCTTTCTCTGGAAAGAGTCAAATCTGAATTGGCCCACAAATTTTGGCAGAAATGCAATTCGTTAAAAAAATCTGTGAAGGCAAATTAAGCAAAGAATATAACATCAAAAAGGATTTGAAATGACAACGTATTCAATAATGGAAGTTGGAAAATGAATGTTTAACTGCAAGAAAGTTTTGACTGCCTCATACCTAGCCATAAAATGGAGAACAGTGACATAAAGCTGCAATTTAACAAGTTATTTTAAATAATGATTCTTTACCAAAAGTATGAGGTATATGTAAATATTGTTTTTTTAAAGTTGGTACTAGACTCTTCAAGGTAATTTTTAATATTTTTTTATTTTATTTTCAACACTCAGGGGAAAAGGTAATTTTTTAAAATGAAACGTTGTTTAGAAGCTTTTAAAAATATTTTATTTATTTATTTTTGAGATAGAGTTTCACTCTTGTTGCCCAGGCTGGAGTGCAATGGTGCGCTTGGCTTGCCTCAGCCTCCCAAGTAGCTGGGATTACAGGCAACCCACCCCATGCCTGGATAATTTTTGTAGTTTTAGTAGAGATGGGGTTTCATTATGTTGGCCAGGCTAGTCCAAACTCCTGACCTCATGTGGTCCACCCACCTTGGCGTCCCAAAGTGCTTGAATTACAGGTGTAAGCCACCATGCCTGGCCTAAAAAAATATTTTTTAAGGTAAGAAGAGGTCCTTGAAATAAAAATCTAAAGTCCTTCCAATTTGTGACAGATGTATGCCAGTTTATACAATTGATCCACTCACAGCACTTTTAAAAATATATCCTGCAAAAAGCTGGTGAAGATGTGGGATGTGAATCAATCTGAGGAAGCAGAATGAATAATGCAGTTATGATAAAATTTGAGTTTAGATAATAACAGTGTTTAGGATAATTTATTCAGTATCTATTTAGTACTCAGTTACTAAAAGTAGTTATAACAATTAGAAATTTAAATGATCTTTTTCTGAATAAACTAATTGCCTCTGCAGTTGTGCTACCATGTATTTTAGTAGTTCCAACCTATTATTACGCACGCTATGGCATCACTAGTCTCAAATCAATCGGGGCAGCCTAGAATAAGTGGACAGATCCATGGACTACTATGAGAGGAGAGCTCAGATCACAGAAGTTGGAAAACTTGGATTTGGTTGATTTTTAAACTTGGGCCTTTCTCTTCTACGTAGTTGTCATACGGATTAAATGAAGATACTAAGATAAGAAAGTCAAGTTCTATCAAAATCTGTGGAGTGAGTGTTGATGCATCCTGCCAGCCAAGGTCACCTACAGGGGAGATTTAATGATGATCATGAGGAAGACATTAACACCTGCTCATGCTTACTATGTCTGGGCATTATTACCACGTCTCTTAAATAATCCTCACAATTCTGTGCTGTCAGTAGCACTGGCATCTCCATTTTACAAATAAGGAAATTGAGGCCAAAGGGTTTATCAAATTTATGATAACTTTTAGATGTATTCATTGTTGAATTTGCAGAACTAAAATCCATAGTTTGTGCCTTTAGGTCAGTCTCCTGGGAGGGAAAGGATGGGTTTAGCCCTCAAGCATATTAAAATATTTTATAGTCCATAGGAGAAGGAAGAGGTGGTACGAGAGAGAAAATAATAAAAAGAAACAGTAAGGTAGAAGGAACAGTCCTCAATCAAGCCATCTTTCCAGTATCCAGAGCTGTAAGTGAGCTTCAATTGTATAGCACTGCTGGTCTTAGTAACTGATTAAATGACAGGCCCATAATGTTTGTAGAGTGGCCCAAATTTTCATAGAATATAACATGTTTCTGGAATAGTCTTCTAATGCTAAAATGAGAGACGTTACAATAATTAAATGACTTAAAGATTCAAAGATGAAATTAAAATTATTCTTCAGCATTAAGCCCAACAGAACCCTACTGTTAAGTTCTAAATAACAATGGTAACCCAGTTTGAGATTTCAACCTAAATGCGCATCCTATAGAAAAGAAAATCAGCAAGGATGACAAGAAAATCAGGCCCTGATTAAGAACAGTATGGGGTGTCTGAAGGATGACAACTGAAAAACGCCACAATAAAAGTTTTCCCAATTAATCTAAAAAGGTTTTCATCCCAATTAATGAAAATCTAAGTCCTTGACTCTCAGCATACCAGTGAAAATGAAATTTGAGACAGTAATTACTCTAAAAGTCAATCTTAAAATGATTACAGCTCTAAGATTTATGTGGCTACAAATCCTAGGTGGGAGGAGTCACACCAGCACAAATGCTGTGTGCACTGCAGCAAGGCTGAGTGCACCATGGACAGTCAGGAGCTGCCCCCCTGCAGGTTCCTTTTCTCTGCTTCGACCAGCAAAGACACATGTGCTTAAACTGTTTGGTGCTGGTGAGGAATATGGAGGGGCTACAGCAGAGGAGACCTCACAAGCCCCAACTCCCAAGAGACAAAGTCTGGCATCGCTGATGAAAACACTGTGATCTACAATAAACTTACCTCAAAGAGTACTTGGAATGTTTGACATAGAATGGCTCTCTGGGACTCAAAAACTTCAGCTGGAATTAAAAAAAAAACCACTTTATAAAGTTATAAAAATGCGATATTTTAGCATATATAAGCATAGCATGCATTTATTTATTACAGATACATTTTGTAAATTTAGGTACTGCCACAAAATTAGGTAGGACAACAAATGCTAATGCAATGAAAACATATTTAAGACAATGTTAACATGAATTTACTCCAGTTTTAAGTAAAGGTTGTCCAGAAATATGTATGTATAATAGTATAAGAAAAAAAGTTAAAAATTAAAATATAAAAACAAATTTTTGAACTTCCAGTATGTTTATTTTCAAATACAAAATTAAGGCATTTTGTAGGGGATGGCGCCAGGGTCTTGCTCTTTCACCCTGGCTGAAGTGCACTGGCACAATCATGGTTCACTGCAGTCTCAACCTCCCAGGCTAAAGACATCCTCTTCTCTTCTCAGCACCCCAAAGTAGCTGAGACTACAGGCATGTGCCACCATGCCCAGCTAGTTTTTTTCTTTTTTTTTTGGTAGAGATGGAGTCTCACTGTATTGCCCAGGTTGGTCTCAAACTCCTGGGATCAAGCAATCCTCCTGCCTTGGCCGCCCAAAGTCCTGAATTACAGGTGTGAGTCACCGCACCTAGCTTTATATTTCATTTTAAAAAATTAGCTAATTATTACAACTTAAATATAGTTTATAGAACAAGTTTCTAATCATCAGGAAAATGTTTGTTATCAGAGCTGAATGCATTTATTTTTCCAAAACCCATAATATTTCCAACTTACTGAGTGTGTAATAAAAGAATTATTTCGCAGATTGACTTTGAGTGTCCGTGATTCCCCCACACTAGTTGGCAGGAACCTGTACACATCCTCTGGGGCATAAACTCCACGAGCAGTCACATCAAGCTGCCTGCTTAGGGAATAGATGTAAAAATTAAGAATTTGAAATCCACATTAACTTAAACTATTTTTATATATTAAAATTATGTAGTGTTGCATTAATTTGTTTTTCCTGGCAATTTATTTTCAAAAATAAGTTTTGTAATGGCAACTTATCTAATTTATGTGAAGAGGATGACAGCAGGAATCCTTTTACAGAGGGTGCTGGATAGGCCTCATTCTCCTCACAGCCTGGATCTCTACCTGCCAGAAGCCCAGTTTGTATGAAGGTGGCCCTTCACCTTAGTTCATTTCACCTGGTTCCTTCATGCTGCAGTCTTGACTGCCCTTCACTATCACAGGGGACACAGGCTGCTCCAAGCACCTGATGTAGGTGTGGCCTTCAGGCAATGTTTGCTGGCAAGGGCACTGGCTCTTGCCTGGGCTTCAAGGACCCCATACAGCTACCTCCCCTTTCTCTAGCTATCCCCCAGGGTATCTGCAGGCTCCCCTCCACCCCCAACTCTCTGGGCACCTGACCTCCCCGTCATACCTAACTTGGCACCCCCCAGCGGCCCTATCTATTCAGTCACTACACAATGGTACCTCAGGACAGCTCAGACACCTTCAGTCTCCACAAATACAGAAATGAACTTGTGATCTTTGTCTTCAAACCTGATCCTCCACTTATGTTTCCTGAACGGTATCTGGGAGCTGACTCTCTCGCAGGCATCCCCCTTTATCCAGTCCATTGCAGAGGCCCTCCTATCTCTAGTCTGCCCATTCTCTTCCTATTCCTTGACACTATTTTACTCCTGGACTCCTTTAAAATAGTCCCTCCTCACCTACTTCTTAGTCACACCACAGCCGGGGATTGTCGTATACACACAAACCTGACTGCGTCACTCCCTGGCTTCCCAGCTCTCCCAAAGAGCACCCATCTCCTAGGCCCCACTCTGGCCTCACCGCCCGCCACTCCCCTCTCACACTGAACTTCTCCTGGGAACCTCTTCCACCCTCCTTGCTTAGGCCATTTCCACTCATCCTCCTCAACTTACAAGTCCCCTTTCAGGGAACTCCTTTCCAGGCTTCAGAAACCAAGCTGCCTCTGTCGCTTCTCCCTGTTTCCCATTTGTTTCCCCCCAACCCATGTGGGCTCTGGGTTGGCGAGTCTGCATCTCCAGAAGGGAAACGTGGAGAAAGCGAGAGAGGAGCAAGGGATAACAGCCCGGAGGGAATGTGCCAAGAACATGTATTCTTTAAAAGTGTTCTAATTTCTTCCAAATGCATTACTGGCTCTTATTAAAAAATAAATGACTAAATTTATATTAAATTCAGCAGGTATTTAACATATATTATCTTTTCAGACATCTTCCTCAACTTAATTAGATCTAATTACTAGTTAATTAAGGATTGTAAGAAATATTTTCATTAGGCAGAATACTAAATATTCTCATTAAAGCTGTATATGCTGCTGGTATAAGTTTTACAATTTAAAGCTTTTTAAGAATCTACTTTCATATACTGCTTAAGGGAACATAAAATGGTACAACTATTTAGGGGAAACTATTTGGCAATTTATTTTAAAGTTCAACACATGGTTATCATGTGACCCAGAAATTTTTATAAAATTAGGTATTTTTACTCAAAAGAAACGAAAATGTATGTCATCTTCAAAAATGCACATATAGCAATGTTCATAGCACCTTAATTCATAAAAGTCCCAAATTATAAGACATCCAAAAGTCAACAGGAAAATAAATTACCATATGTTCATTTAATGGAATATTAAACAATAAAAAGGAATGAACTATAGGCACATTCAATAACATGAATGTTTAGAAATAGCATGTTGAGAAAAAGAAGCCTGACACAAAGAGTATATACATACATACATGTATATACGAAGTTCAAGCAAAATGAATCTATGTTGACAGAAATCAGAACAGGACCGATCTTGACTGCAAAGGGACCTGTAAGAACTTTCTGAGCGAGAAGAATATTCTATATCTTGATTAGAGTGCTGGTAACACATGTGAACTTAGGTAAAGCCATTGAGCATTTTATCGACTCTATTCCTCAATAAAGTTGGGGAAAAATTCATAAGAATGACAAAAGCAACATACTCAGGTATGCGAGCAGAAGCCTCTGACGCAGCTTGTCGTTGGGACTTAACTAAATGATCTATTTTAACGAGGGAATCTGAGGAAAGGCATGTGTTTTCAGGCTCATTTTCTGCTTCGATGCTCTGTACAGAAAAAAACACAGGGTAAGGGAGAATAAATAAAAACTCTAAGAAAACATACGGACATTTACTTACTTGAATTTTACCATTTCCTTTAAAAATTTTTAAAAGGAGATTTAAGATTTTTAAATCCCCTAAATTACAAGCTCTCTACTCTGTACTACCTGGTTCCTCTCTCTTTTTTTTTTGAGAGGGAGACTCGCTCTGTTGCCCAGGCTGGAGTGCAGTGGTATGATCTCGGCTCACTGCAACCTCTGCCTCCTGGGTTCAAGCAATTCTCCTGCCTCAGCCTCCTGAGTAGATGGGACTGCAGGCGCGTGACACCACACTCAGCTAATTTTTGTATATTTAGTAGAGATGGGGTTTCACCATGTTGGCCAGGATGGTCTCAATCTGTTGACCTTGTAATCTGCCTGCCTTGGCCTCCCAAAATGCTGGGATTATAAGCATAAGCCATTGTGCCCAGCTGGTTCCTCTCTCTCTTAAGTGCCCATGTGTACCCTTGACACTCGTGAGCACACACACAGAGTTTCTTACGTAATTAAGTCAAACATGGGTTTCATGGGCTGTATGAACAATACAGCCAAACCCAGACCTCAAACATGCCAATTAACAAAGACAAACCAGAAAATTAAGGTTATAGGGCTGTATTCTGCATTTTCAGACCAATTTTTGTCAATTTCCCTTTCTGTTTTTAAAATACACATAATAATTTACTTAAATTCAGTGTACTACTCACTTGTCCAGAGAGTTGGAATCTCAACGTGTGTTTCATGTGAGGCTCCTTAAGAGGGTGGCATTCAACATCCCAAAACTGGGCATAATCCCCTCTACCTCTGGGCAAAAATGTGATGGAGACCTACAAAATACATACAGAGAGAAATTTAGACAACTGATCATTAAACACAGTGGTAGCTAGATTACCAGTTCAAAGATTTGGTATGAACAAAGTTAAAGAACAAATGCTTTTGCATTTGCTAGTTTTCCCACTAATTGAAAGAATTTGGACAATTTCATTTCTAGTGGGTTTGTTACTATACCAGATCTAAAACACATTTTTGCTTAAGGCTTTATATAACATATTCCTTAAAATGTACAATGAATGCTCTACTGTGGGGGGAAATGTTAACAGAAAGCACTAAAGCTGTCAAGCACAAGATCTACATGAGAAAGGTCCAACCACAGACCCGCAATCATCTTCCCTTGAGTGCTTATGGAACCCTCTGCCGGCCAAGCAGTACCAGGACAAAGGCCTCGCAGTGGCCAGCAGCTGCAGAAGACTGACAACAGTGGGAGGATGGCGGCTACAGGAGGCAGAACAAGACAAGCGTCAGACGCTCCACAGTGGCAGCTCGCATTATGATTAGATTCCAAATGTTAGTCACAGCCAGTGACCCTGGCCACACGGCTCAGTGATAAACACACCCTGCATGTGTATAACCTATAAAAACCTCAATCATGAGAAAATTGCAATGTTTAAAAACAGTATAACATTTACCAATATTAAGAGCCTTAGCTCTATTAAAGAATTTAGTGTTGATAATACTGATCACTAATTAGGTTAACAATGAATCAGAACTTCTGAGTTGACTCAAACATTAAAACACCCAAGTGGCCTAATTTCTGCCCACACAGAACCTTAAACATAATAACCCAGCAAGCCTGAGCTCATGGCTTCTGGGAGCCTAACAACAAAGGCAGGACTGGTGAGGGATAGCAGAGCATCTAACTAGAGAATTACACCACTATGGACTCTGAGAAGATGAAGGAAGGAAAGGATAAAAACCAACGGAAAGGATAAAAACCACTAGAGAGAGTAAAAACCACCATTGGGGACTACAGAACTATGAAATCCTAACTACATCCCTTCGAATACCAAAAACACAACAGAACAGAGGAGGAGAAAACTATTATTACTGCATGTTACACCCTAGGCACATACTGGGAACTTTAACATTCAATATCTCAGCTAATCCCCTGGCAAGCATGCTCTACTTTCTCTCTCTAGATTTGCCTATCCTAGACATTTCACATAAATAAAACCACACACCTGTGAACAACTGTGACCGGCTTCTTTTCCTTAGCGTAATGTTTTCAAGGTTTATCCATTTGGATATAGCATGTACCAGTAACTCCATTCCTTTTTACTGCCAAACATTTCATTTTATGGATATGCCAGATTTTGTTTATCAATCCATCAATTTGGGTGATTCCCACTTTTTTGTCTTCTGTAACACTGCTGTGAACACCTGTGCACAAGTTTTTGTTTGAAAACCTGCTTCAACTTTTCTAGTGTACATCCAGAGATGGAATTGCTGGGTCATAAGGTAATTCTGTTTGGCTTATTGAGAAACTGCCAAATTGTTTTCCACAGCAGCTGTACCATTTCACATTCCCACCAGTAATGCATGAGGGTTCCAATTTCCCCACATCCTCACCAATACTTGTTATTTTCTTTTTCTTTTTTTTAAACTCACAGCCATCTTAGTGGGTGTTAAGCGATACTTCATTTCTCGATTTGACTGCATTTTGCTAATGACTAGGAATTCTAAGCATCTTCTCATATGTTTATTGACCACCTGTATGTTTCTTTGGAAAAATTTCTATTCAGATCCTCTGCTCATTTAAAAAAATTGGATCACCTGTCTTTTTACTGGGTTGTTAAGAGTTCTTTACAAATTCTGGATACAAGTCCTTTGTCAAACATACCACTTGCAAATTTTTTTCCCTATTCTGTGTTGTTTGATGCACAAATGTTTTTCATTTTCATAATTCACCTATTTTCTCTTTTGTGGCTTGTGCTTTACAGGTGTCACACCTAAGAAACCAATGCTTAACCTGAGGTTATGAAGATTTATTCCTATGTTGTCTTTTAGAGGTTTTATAGCTTTAGGTCTAATGTCTATGGTCGATGGTTGATTTTCAGTGAAATCTCTGTATATGGTACTAGGTAAGAGTGATGGTTAATATTACGTGTCAACTCGATTGGATTGAAGGAGGCCTAGATGGTCGCTAAAGTATTGTTTCTGGGTGTCTGTGAGGGTGTTGCCAGAGGAGACTGATATTTGAGTCTGCGAAGTAGAAGAGGAAGGCCCACCCTAATGTGGGTGAGCACCATCCAATCAGCTGCCAGCGGGCTAGGAGGAGGCAGGTGGAAGAAGGTGGGATAACCTTGCTTGCTGAGTCTCTTGGCTTTCATTTTTATCTCGTGCTGGATACTTCCTTCCATTCTTCCTGTCCTTGGAAATCAGACTCCAGGTTCTTCAGCCTTTGGACTCTTGGATTTACACAAGTGTTTGGCCAGGGGCCCTTGGGCCTTTGGTCACAGACTGAAGGCTGCACTGATAGCTTCCCTCTTTTGAGGCTTTTAGACTCAGACTGAGCTGCTACTGGCTTCATTCTTCTCCAGCTTGCAGATGGCCTATCATGGGACTTTGCCTTGTGATTGTGTGAGTCAATTCTCCCTAATAACCTCCCTTTCATATATACGTATATCCCATTAGTTCTGTTCCTCTGGAGAAACCTAATACAGCAAGGATCTACCCTAGTTCTTTTGCATGTGGCTATTCAGTTCTCCCAGGCACTATTTGTTGAAAAATATTCTTTCCGCATTGAAGTGCCTTGGTGCCCTTATTTAAAAAAAAAAAAAATCAACTAACTATAAATATTAGGGTTTATTTTGGGATTCTCAATCCTATTCCACAGTTCTATAGAATTGTCAATACCACACTGTTTTGTGTAGTGTGGTTTTGTAGAAGGCTTTGAAAACAGGAAGTATAAATCCTCTAACTTTGTTCTATTTCAAGATTGTTTGATTATTCTGGGTCTCTTGTATATCTACATAAATTTCACAATCAGCCTTTCAATTTTAAAACAAAACCCAGCTGGATTTATTTTTAAATTAGTTTTTCTATGTTTTATTTAACTAAATTTAGATTCTAATTACAAATGTGCACTACATCTTAGAATGAACAAAGAATAAAGTGTGCTTAGATTTTAGTGTAATTTTTTTGCGGGGCAGGGGACAAAGCTATACAATGGTATAAGATGTATAAATTCTCAGGACAACCCATAAAGACCATTTAGGAAAACATATTTGAGGGATTCATGAAAGACGAATTTTAAGTCTTTGATATTTAAGTCATTCTTTTTTAAACACATTTATCTTTATTTTTATTTATTTATTTTTTTGACATGGAGTCTCACTTTGTCACCAGGCTGGAGTGCAGTGGCGCGATCTTGGCTGACTGCAACCTCTGCCTCCTGGGTTCAGGCGATTCTCCTGCCTCAGCTTCCCAAGTAGCTGGGACTATAGGCACGTGCCACCATGCCCAGCTAATTTTTGTATTTTTAGTAGAGATGGGGTTTCACCATCTTGGACAGGCTGGTCTTGATCTCTTCACCTTTTGATCCACCCCTCCTCGGACTTCCAAAGTGCTGGGATTACAGTTGTGAGCCACCTCGCCCAGGCTTATCTTTAATTCTTTTAAAAATGTTTTGAATTTTTGATTAATCTCATTCTGCTAGATTCTCATTTCACAAATACTTTTTGTGTAAAATTGCCTTTTTCCTGCCTTAGTCAATTTTGCCAAAGGTTTGTCTGTATTATTATTTTTTCCAAAAAGCAGCTTGGGATATGTTAATCTTCTCTCGTTTCTTTGTTTTTATTATATTTTGCTTTGGAACTTTTTCTTCTTCCTTTGGATTTATTCTGTTATTTTCACCACACTTCAATGACTGCTTAGCTCATTAATTTCAATTTTTTTCTTTTTAAAATAGATGCATGACACCTGTATCTTTACCACTATGGGCCTATTGTTGTTCCTGTTTTTTTTTTCTTTTTCAACTTTTATTTTAGATTCAGGGGTACACGTGCAGGTTTGTTACCTGGGTATATTGCACAATGCTGAGGTTTGAGGTATGAATGATCCTATCACCCAGGTACTGAGCATGGTACCCAGTAATTAATTTTTCAGCCCTTTTCCCCCCTTCTAGTAGTCCCCAGTTTCTATTGCTGCCATTTTTATGTCTATGAGTACCCAATACTTGGCTCTAACTTATAAGTGAAAAAATACGGTATTTGGTTTTCTACTCCTGTGTTAATTCACTTAGGATAATCACCTTCAGCTGTACCCACGTTGCTACAAAGGTATTTGATTTGATTTTACAGTTCCACAGTATTCCATGATATATATTTACCATTCCACCATTTCTTTATCCAATCCACCCATTGATGGGCATGGTGATCAACAGTGGATTGATCCATGCATCTGATATTGTGAATAGTGCTGCAATGAATGTGCGAGTATCTTTTTAGTAGGACAATTAGCATTTTTTTTTTTGGGTATATATCCAGTAGTGGGATTGCTGGGTTGAATGGTAGTTCTAAGTTCTTTGAGAAATCTCCAAACTGTTCTCCACAGTGGCTGAACCAATTTACCTTCAAACTAAGTGTATAAGCATTCCCTTTCCTCTGCAGCCTTGCCAGCATCTATTGTTTTTTGACTTTTTATTTTATTTATTTTATTGGAGACAGGGTCTTACCCTGTCATCCAGGCTGGAGTGCAGTGGCACAATCCTGGGTCACCACAACCTCTGCCTCCCGGGTTCAAGCCATCTTCCCACTTCAGCCTCTTAAGTAGCTAGGACTACAGGTACATGCCACTATGCCCAGCTAATTTCTGTATTTTTTATAGAGTTTTGACATGTTGCCCAGGCTGCTGACTTTTAATAACAGCCATTCTGACTGCTGTGAGATGGTATCTCATTGCAATTTTGATTTGCATTTCTTGATGATTAGTGATGTGGAACATTTTTTCATGTTTGTTGGCTGCATGTCCTTGTCTGAGAAGTGTCTGTTCATGTATTTTGCTCATTTTTTAATAGGCTGATTTGTTTTTGGCTTGTTCAATTGTTTAAGTTCCTTACAGATACTCAATATTAGACTTTTGTCAGATGTATAGTTTGTGAATGCTTTCTCCTCTTCTGTAGGTTGTCTGTTTACTCTGTTGATAGTTTCTTTTGCTGTGCAGAAGCTCTTTAATTAGGTCCCATATGTCAATTTTTGTTTTTGTTACTTTTGAGAACTTAAGTCATAAATTATTTCCCAAGACCAATGTCCAGAATGGTGTTTAGTAAGTTTTCTTCTAGGATTCTTATAGTTTGAAGTCTTACGTTCAAATATTTAAACGATCTTGAGTTAATTTTTGTACACAGTGAAAAGCAGGGGTCCGATTTCATTCCTCTGCATATGATTAGCCAGCTATTCCAGCACTATTTATTAAACAGGGAGTCCTCTCCCCATTGCTTACTTTTGTTGACTTTGTTGAAGAGCAGATGGCTGTAGGTGTGTGGCTTTATTTCTGGGTTCCCTATTCTGTTCCATTGGTTCATATGTCTGTTCTTGTTTTGCTACCATGCTGTTTTGGTTACTGTAGCCTTACAGTATAGTTTTAAGTCAGGTAGCACGATGCCTCCAGATTTGTTCTTTTTGCTTAGGATTGCTTTTGCTATTCAGGCTGTTTTTTGGCTTCATATGAATTTTAGCATAGTTATTTCCAGTTTTCTGAAAAATGACGCTGGTAGTCTGATAGGAACAGCATTGACTATAGACTGCTTTGGGCCCAGTGGGGGTTTTGATTGGGACTGTGCTGAATATATAGATCAATTTAGGGAGTATTGCTGTCTTAAAAAGGTTAAGTCTTCTGATCCACTGATACAGGATGTCTTTCTTTTTACAATCCTTTCTCATATGTTGAACTTTATTTGAGCAATGTGTCTATCCTGTTCTTCTGCTTTGCTTCTGTTGTCATTTGGGAACTGAACTAAACTACACTTGTAGAACTGTATGTCTTTCCAAAAAAAGTGAGAAACTGTCTGAAAGCCTGTTATACAGACCCAGTAAAGTGCAGTTTGCAACAACTGCTATAGCTGCTTCAAGATTCTTTTACAATCAGTTCTGAGTTCACAGCTACATTCTATAACTTACTTTAAGTCTGAATGTCTGAATAATGAGCCAGTAAATTTCAGCAACTAGAATGAAAAAATATATTGCTGAGGCCAAGTGGGTGACTCGTGTTATTAGGAGACATTTGAAGGGAACATGTCAGGTCTAGAAATGAATTAACATTTAAGAGGGTCATAGTAGCTGGAGGGATCTGTCACCCATGAAGATATACTGTTGACTATGCCATGAATACCAAGCTATTTTTGAGTAATGGCAGGTTTTTCTGGCTACGGCTGATAGACAAAACTGTTGTCTCCATCAGTGAAGTACGACTGTAAGCACTGGCAGTCTGTGGTCTTTACTGTTAAGGGCGCTGTTTGTTTAGCTGATCATTTTTTCATACTAAGACTATCTGCTGCAGCACATTACAAGTGAGGCAGGCTCTTCTCTCATGTGCACACTGGCTCTGTGAGTAGCACTGCTCTAGGTGAAACAAGCTAAAATGGGTGGAATCAAACGAGGCACTCCTGGACAATTTACATGATGCTCTTACTAACTGCCTATGGAAAAAAAATATCAAAACCTACTTTTTGTATCCCATGGCTTTCCAGTAGACCAGAAATAGGGGAACATCTGAATGCTGCATAGGTGGCTCTAAAAACATCTCCACTTTCATCAACTCCCTGCAAAGCAAACATTTAAACAAATTAAAAACCATGAAGCCAATGGATCAATCCCACAGAGACACTATTGCCTCTATGGCTGTTAAGAACACACCAACACACTTAGCAGTGAACAAGGAGAGTGCAAGGAATTCCCAAAATGGGAGTGCTACCTCACTGAGTTCTGCACAAGGCCATCACGCTGACTTATGTCACCAAAGGTGAGGTCACACAAGGTGATTTTTATCACTTCCCTAGCTATAGTGATCTTTATGGTGAAGCTCATAATGTCAAACAACTATCTTTTCCTCAAAGCCTCTGAAGACTCTGTTGAATGTGCATTTTAATAACTATGCAATGCCAGTTTTTTATTTTTACTTTTATTTTTTCAAGACAGGGTCTGGCTCTGTTGCCTAGGCTGGAGAGCAGTGGTGCAATCATGGCTCACTGCAGCCTTGACCTCCTGGGCTCAAACGATCCTCTCACCTCAGCCTCCCAAGTAGTTTTTAATTTTTTCACTGTAGGTCCAGAAAGTGTTTTTTATACACATTTTGTTAGTATTGACTCAAAACCATTGCCATCACACAAAATACATGGCAGAGAGACCACAGTGTTCTAAACACCACCAATGTCAAACCCACTGACTTTAGGTGGTGCCCTGGGAGACTAGCACCATAGACAGTAGGTGGTGCCCTGGGAGACTAGCACCACAGACAGTAGGCTGCCACTCACTGTCAAAGAGCGCTCAGTTTCCTTTCCTGCACTGCTGGCTGGGAACATACAACAGCACTCAGAACATGAGGGGAAAACCATGCCTGAGCACATACAATGCTCAGAAATACAATTTTTACATATTTCTCAAAATAAAGTTATTTCAGATAAAATCAGTGCTAGGAGACAGCATTAAATTAAGCAAACATGTATTTCCACATATATTCTCTAATTTGACTCTCAAAACCACTTTGTGAAAAAGACTGGGCATATATCATCCTCATCAAAAGAGAAAACCAACTAAATGAATCGGTGGAACAAATAACCAGCAAGTTCAGGTGCAGCAGCTCACACCTGTAATCCCAGCACTTTGGGAGGCTGAGGCAGGAGGATCGCTTGAGGTCAGGAGTCCAAGACCAGTCTGGGCAATGAAGTGAGGCTCCATCTCTACAAAAACCAAAAGTTAGCTGGTTGTGGTGGTGGACACCTGTGGTCCCAGCTACATGGGAGGCTGAAGCAGGAGGATCACTTGAGCCTGGGAGGTTGAGGCTGCAGTGAGCAGTGTTCACACCACTACACTCCAGCCTAGGCAAAAGAGCAAGACTTTTGTCTCAGAAAACAAACAAGCAAATAACCAGCAATATCAACCAATGCTTGTAGTCTGTTTTAAAAACATCCTGAATAAAGTTTAAACATTAAAGTGATTATATCTGAGGCAGTCATGACTGACCTTCACATAAGGCGGAGCTAAAGATGACAGATGCCATTTCACGTCTGTGGTGCCATGATTCTGGAGTTCCAGACAGCTCTCTAAAAGGAACACATGTATCATAACTCAAACTCAGACAGACTGGAGAACAAACAGATGACTGTGACAGGCCTTACTACCTCAAACTGGGGTTAGAAAAATCCAATCATTAGATTCCTAAAGGAGTTCAACAGGAATCACAGTATTTTCTTTAAAAAATCAAGTATGTCAGATATTGTTTTAGGTTTTATTACAAGTACAGTGCAAAGATACTGAAGGACTTATGCCAGAGAGCAATAAGATGACTGACAGTTTTCAAGTGTTACAGACTGCTCTGTAGAAAAGATACTGCAAGGCACTGAAGTGGACAAGGAAGCCCAGGTAAGTCATGGCTGCAGCAGTTTGGCTGTGAGATGATGCACACAGTGACCGCCTCCAGCATGGACAATGGCAAAGGGGAGAAAAAGACGTGGACATGTGTGGCCTCTACTTTGAAGACAGGCTTCAAAGGACTTACTGATGGACTGAGTGGGAAGAGGGAGGAAGAAATCAGAAATCAGAAATAACCACCAATGGACAGATAGTGGTGCCACTTACTGACATGAGTGAACCTGGAGGAGGTGTAGGGCCTCTCTTGGGCTTATCACACCTGATGTGCCTGTGAGATGCCCACATGTGAGCCAAGCAGACACCAGGGTGTGATGCCTGGGCCAGAGCACATGGGAAGTCATGAAAGTCACAGGCCACAGGCCATCATTGCACAGGAGAACACAGAGTAGGAAAGGCACAAGCGGGCCAGGCAGGGACCCTGCCAGTCTTCAGAAGTCGGAGAGAAGAGTCAGCAAGGGATCTGACTCTCAAAACCACTTTGTGAAAAAGACTGGGCATGTATCATGGAGCAGGTGAAGCAGGAAAATTCGAGCACTGAGGCACGGCAGCTGCACAGAGGAGTGCTCCAAAGTGGAGGAGTGGTCAACAGCGCTGGGAGTTCAAGTCAACCGAGACACAAAACCGACCCTGGATTTGGCACATGGAGCTCTTCAGTGACCTCCACAGGACGGGCATGAGGTAACTGCAGCTAAGGCCTAAAGAAGTGAGGGCAGGGGGCTGCTAAGAGGGGGCAGCTGCAAGGAAAGAGTATGGGGGCCAAGAAAGATGCTTCTTAAGCCATTGATGGTGGAGCGTACTGGGTGCTGGCGGAGATGTATCAACAACGAGGGAGAAGCTGATGACCCTGGAGAGAGAGGGGAACACAGGAAGCCTCTGAGAGGTGAAAATGGACAAACCAAGTTCCAGGCAGAGGGTCTGCCTGCGATGGAAACAGAGCCTTTCACTGGGTCTCAGGGCCTATTTTTCATGTGTGAGGCAAAGGCAATGGTTAAGAAGAGTGACAGCAGAAGCAGGGGAGGGGGCAGGAGCTCCTAGAGGAAAGAAGGGCCCCCAGCCACAGGGGGCAGCAGGGGCTGCAGGACACATATGGCGGACCAGAGGCAGCAAAGCCTTGTGTAGAGGGGCACCTGGAATGCCCAGCAGGGCAGAGTGGCTCCCTCCAGCTGGCTTCGCTGCTGGGGTAGAGGCAGGAGGAGCTACGCCCCTGGGGCAAGACAGGATTGGGATCTTGCCAGGCAGGAACAGAGAGGGAAAGGAGCACATGGCAGTCACGGAAGCCTTTTAAGCAGCAACTATAAGGACAGACTCAGGGCCCAGAGAGTGACAAGAGGAAAGGGGCATGGCAGGCTGGGAGAGAGCACAAAACAGAGAGGGCCAGAGGGCTGGGGGTCTCAGGGAAGCCAAGGAACTGCTGTGAGCCCTGGGTAAGTGAGCTGAAGAGACAGGTGACAGTCAGCAAGTGCCAGGCTCAGATGGGAGAACTTCAGGGCTGAATGACAAGTTCTAGAAGGGGAAGGAATCAGGAGGGCAAGGCTGGGGGTAGAAAAAATCAATGGAGAGGCAAGGAGTTAGAGGGCCAGGTGAGAGATGTACCCACATCCTTTCTAACAGGTCCCACCGACAACACTGCTCACTTAGCCTCAGCCAGCAGTGAGAGAGACAGACAGGGACAAAAATAAATGATCTCAGGATTCTTGAGGAATATTAGCAATACAGAGTGCCTAACAGACAACAAACACCATCCTAACTGCTGCACATATACCACTATTTCTGAACATGAAAGCTCGTCATGTCCCAATAAACCCATCCTAAGCTGAAATTATCCTAAGTGGAAAATGCATATAATCCACCTAACCTACCCAACATCATAGTTTAGCTGAGCCTGCAATAAACCTGCTGAGAACACTTACCTTAGCCTATAGCTGAGCAAATCCTCTAACACAAGCTCATTTTATAATAAGGGGTTGAATATCTCATGTCATTTGCTGAGGACCGCAGTCTCATGTCACTTACTGAGTGTACTGCAGAACACGGTATCAGCTGTTCACCCTTGTGATCACAGGGATGAATAGAAGCTATGGCTCGGGGCTGCTGCCACCCAGAATCACAAGAGGGTACAGCACCGTGTATTGCTACCCAGGGCAAGGTCAAAAATCAAAGTACAGTTTTCACTGAATGTACATGGCTTTCACACCATCACCAGGTCAAAAAAATGGTTAATCAAGCCAGCATAAGTCATGGTCTGCCCAAACAGGAATTACTAAATTTATCCTTGAAGTCCTCTGTGGAAGAAGTTAATTCCAAAGCCTATTTTACAAATGGGGAAACTGAGCAAGTCTACTGAACCTCTCTGGAGCCTCAATGTCACATGAGTAAGTGATGAAGCCAGGCTCCACCCACTGTCCTGTCTTCTTCATCTGCTAACTTACTAACAATTCTGGTCAAGGATCTGCTGAGAGTTGCACAGGAAAGGTTCTGACCATCAAATAAAACTTAGGATTCCTGGAATACACAAACTTTGTAAATGCCAAGGTTTTACATTTTAAGACTGTTCAGATCCCAAATCCAGCCCATCATTGAAATGATTGCTAATGACCACTGATTTTTCTCCTCAAGTAGGAGGAAATTTGTATTTATCACCAGCTTAGGGCTGAGAATAAAGCATCAGAATCAATACATCAGCAGACATTGGAATTACATACTTTTGTGGCACAATACCTGAAGTTTTACCAGGTTCTGTTGTAGGAAAAGTAATACTCTTGTTTCTTATTTCAACTTTTGTGGAAGGTGGTTTTGTCATTGGTTTGACCAAATGACTAACTGAAGGCTCAGATACTGGGGAAAGAATTCCAAATGGTTTGGAGGTCAAACGAGTTAAAAGTTCCACTTGAGTTAAATCTTCTCGAATTTGAACTTTTACAATTTTCTGAAATGAGCCAAATAAAGAGATAAGATACAAACATAGCTATCATTTTAAAAGAAACAATTTCATTTTTAAATCATGGTAGAGAAAAGAAATGCCAAACAAATGAGATGTCAATAAATTTAGGAATTAAAGTTTATTTAGATCTGAAGGTAAATCTGTGACTCTATCTCCTTTCTCCTACTACCTTTTTTTTTTTAAAGCAAATTTAGAAAATTAGTAATTACTTCTAGTCCCACTCTCCACACCCATTTCCCAAGAGAATTGTTTTGATCACTATGGAAAAACTCTATACCAATGCTCCAATTAAATAAACCTAGTTGGGCTCAGAATATGAATAATCATGCCTCAGTATCCGTGGGGGGTTAGTTCCAGGACCCCCTGAGGATACTAAAATCCTTGATGCTCAAGTTCTGTATATAAAGTAGCACAGTATTTGCACATAACCTACATACACCGTCCTGTACACTTTAGATCATCTCTAGGGTACTTATAATACCTAATACAGTGTAAATGCTATGCAAATTATTTTTTCCCCAAATATTTTCAATCTGTGGTTGGTTGAATCCTTGGATGTGGAACCCACAGATATAAAGAGCCAAGTATACCTTCACTTGATTTTTGAAATGTAAGCGCTAACAGGGATTATGAAACTGAAGCTACAAAGTAACAGAAATGTCACTCAAAAAAAAAAAAACCCAAACCACTTTTAAAAGTACCTTCTGTCCATCGTCACAGTGTATATAGATCAAACCACTCCATGGGAACATTGACTGTTTTGTGGATAAGGAGGAATTAGGACTCACAAGAATTTGTAGTTTACTCCTTTAAAAAAATTTAATAAGAAAATTAAAAATAGCCTACATTTTAACAGCAGTAATCACACAAGTTATAAATACTGGTCTGCCAGCCGATTACCATTTCCTCACTGCTCAGGAAGAGCAGAGAACAGAGGTCACTCCCATGCGTTTCCCACGTGGCTCCCACACGCTCATCCCACCTCCACCTGACTCAATGGCTAACAAGAAACTCACCAGCACGAACTTATGACGCAAGGGCAAAACTCATGTGAAAACAAACCATGCCTTAGGAATACCATGTTAAAAGCAACTCATAGTAAAAATTTTTAGAGCAAAAGACCAAGACTACAAAAGCTCTGAGCCATGCGAGAATAAAGAAGAATACAGGTGCAGCATGGAGAGAATGCAGAAGCTGCAGAGAAAACTAGAAAAAAGGGTGAGGGAGACGGAGAAGAAATGAAGAAAAAAATATCTTTTTTTATGACCTGGCTGCTAATATTTTCTGGGCTCAATATTCTCTTCAAGAGCCAGGGGGTGCTAGAGAAGAGTTTAAAAGTAGACAATGGGATCAGATTTGTGATTTTAAAAAATCATCAGATTGAAAAGCTATTTCAGTACACATGTCAAAAATGACAGGGCAAGATTGTCTTCCCCTGCTCAACACATGGGGCTACAGAAAAAGTGATCGGTAAGGAACCTGTTCTACCATTAGCTGAAAGGGTGTGTGGCACATGAGAAACAGTTGCTGCATGCCAAACTGACTGCTCTGGTCCCAGCAACATCTCTTTGAAGTGTTCCTGACCACGCCTCAGCTCAAAGTCTCTGTCAAGTAAACTCTCCTAAAATTTTAGCACATCATCTTGAAAAAGTAAATAAACTTCATTTTGTCTTTCTGCAAAGTTGTTAATCCCAGACATAAAGGAATGTGCAGATGTGGGAGTCATGCACTGAGCAAATGAAGTTCTGAAAAGCTGCAGAGCTGTGGCTTTCCCACCTGTTAACAACCAGGCTGTGGACAGAGGACAGGCAGCTGTGTAGAAACGGCTGGCCCCAAAGACTTCCTTTTGTCCTAGAATATTCTATAGCGTCAGTAAGCAAGGTTACGGCTCATACATACTAAAAGTGAGGAAGCTTTGTCTGAAAAACATCATTCAGAACAAGCCAGCAGAACACATGACCCAAAGGAAGGTAAGGAATGGCAGAAGTGTTTGGGGTTGAGACACATCACGACCCCTCACCCCATGTCCAGTTGCATTCCTTGCTTTGTAATTTCATTGGCAGTCCTAAGAAGGAAACGCTCTGAAGTCTTCCACACCAGGGACTCTGTTCTACCTCAAATGTGTATGTCCCTTTACCCTCCTGGGTGACAGCATAACCAGCCATGTGCAGATCTCTGCTCTACTAGACTGCCTACCACTTGAGCTTACAGCTGTCCTACAGAACCATGCATGTGCTTTGTGCAGTCGCATAGTCCAAAATTTAACTGGATAAACTACAATGACATATTATTTGATTCTTAGAAAGTGACCATGCCAGCATCTGAGTAACACAGAAGTCAGACTTACTCTGGCGCGACACATCCGTGCTGCGGTGTGACTGTGAGGCAATGCGCTGGCCAGCACAGCTCAAATTTCAATAACCTCACAGAGTTATTTGCAATCTGGAAACGTCCAGTTTTTGCCATGTCACCTATTTTGTCAGATAAATAAAATGTTACTTACATTTAACAATACTGAAAAAGACAAATGGTAACAACTAATAAACTGGAACCCTAAATAGATAACGTGAGTATGCTACTGCTTTCTCAAATCCTCAAAGAAATTTCCAATCCTTGGTATCAAAGAGGAAAAAGGAAACCTGGAAATCATCACTGCTTCATCTTAACTTGAGAACACACCTACACAGCAGATTTGCTCTACTCTGAACCAATGCTGTATCTCTGTGAGCAGGGGTGTGGCTCTGCCACTGGGGAAATGGGAGCCTCGTTGAAGAGTGTGGCCCTGGGACAAGAATTCTGCTCTAGGCAAGTCTGAGTGGGGTCTCCAACAGTGGAAGCAGGGCCTGGGCAAGGCACAGCTCGATGTGCAGGATCCCATGTGTGTCCTAGATGAGCCGTGGGTACAAAGGGAGGGCAGGCCCGGACTCCAGAACACACTTCTGAGGTGTCACAGTTGACATACTCACAAGGAGAAGGAGCTACCAGAATCAGATGCTCGGGGAGAACAGTCCACGGCTCTTCAGAGGCCAGCTGATTCGGAGGCGGGCGAGCCGCCTGTGAGAGAAGAGGAGAACCTTGAGGACCTTTGACTGGTAAAACATCCAAAGAGATGTTGCCACCATGTTTCCCAGAAGCTCCCAAGTCACTAAAAAATCATTTAAAAAATGAAAAAGACAAGAAGAAAGAGACAGAGAGAGAAGTTAAAAATGATAAAAGGGCCAGGCACGGTGGCTCACAACTATAATCCCAGCACTTTGGGAGGCCGAGGTGGGCAGATCACTAGGTTAGGAGATTAAGACCAGCCTGACCAACATGGTAAAAAAAAAACCCCGTCTCTACTAAAAATGAAAAAAAAATTAGCCAGGTGTGGTGGCACATGCCTGTAATCTCAGCTTTTCAGGAGGCTAAGGCAGGGAAATTGCTTGAACCATGGAGGTGGAGGTTGCAGTGAGCTGAGATCACGCCACTGCACTCCAGCCTGGGTGACAGGGAGAGACTCCATCTCAAAAAATAATAATAATAAAATAAAACTGATAAAAAGCCAGATTGTATCACATATTTTTATATTAATTCTTTATAAATTTAAAAACATTAAGACAAAGCTAAAAGTGCATTATATATTAGGTATTTTTCAATGAATAAAAAGTATTCATATTGTGTTTAGTTTAAAATGTATACAGGCTGGGCATGGTTGCTCATGCCTATAATCCCAGCACTTTGGGAGGCCAAGGAAGGAGGATTGCTTGAGGTGAGGAATTTGAGAACAGCTTGGACAACACAGCAAGACACCACCTCTACAAAAAGAAAAAAGCAAAATTAGGTGGGAATGGTGGTAAGCACCTGTAGTCCCAGCTACCAGGAAGACTGAGGGAGGAGGATTATTTGAGGCCAGGAGTCCAACCAGGGATACAAAGGAAAACCCTGTCTCTTAAAAATATACATAAAGTATAGGGGTGACAAGGGTGGGTGGTGGCACTGGGACTTGTACGGAACACTCAGACAGTCTGGGTTAGCAGTGTGCAATGAGAAGATTAGTTAAAAATAGGGGGATTAAGTAAAAATGTAAATATATTGAGGATAATGAATGGGGCCAGGGTTCCCGGTACTGGAGAAAAGGCTATAAATGTGGAAAGGCATTGCAGTGTTAGATTAGAATTGGAGGCTTCAGAGTAAGCTCATTTAACATATTTATAAACAGAAGTAAATATAGAAGTGTAAGGATTTGCATATTAGTCCACATTTCCTGGCTCTGTCCACAGATTAGAAACCTAGTGCCCATGCCCTGGTTTCTAACACCATTCTCTACTCTCAGCTTCTGAGAGTAATGGTTATTTCAGGGTGGGGCAGGGAAAGTATATGAGGAGCCTCAACATCCTGCTGTGCCAGTGAGTAAGAAAGTGCTCAGAAAAACGATGGGGGACCCATCAAAAGGGTCAGAAGCCAGAATGCAATGCAGGACCAAATAATGACAGTGAAGGATCAACACTGCACCCATGAGTCCACTCTAGTAACAGTGAAAAATTACATAAAAGGGCCAAAACCAAATCTCTTCCTTATAGTAAAAAGCCAACTAATAAATGTAAAAAGATGGAATTAGAAATAATCCTTTGGTAACCAGGATGAAAATAATTCAGGCAACAAGCACTGATGGATGCTCACAAATTTGATGAGGAACAAGATAATCATGATCTTTAAGAAACTCCCTCTAAGATATTCATTAACTTTACAGTGGAGAAATCCGGCAGGGACCATTTTTAACTAAGTGATAAAAAACAGTATTAGTGACAGGACAAATCAGCATTGTACACTGCCTGAAAAGATGCAACGAGAAAACAAACAGCGTCATTCCTGCCAAAAGTGTGAAACTTGAATCTGCAAACTGAAATTGAGGAATATTTTACAAAGTAACTGGCCTGGACTCCATAAAAACATCCAGGTCATTGGTAAGAAAGGGTTAGCAGCTGGCCTGCAACCTATTTTCTCCTTTTTACCAAGGAATGCTCTAGAAAAAAGAAAGGTGACTTGGTGAAGTCTCCTGGTGATCCTGCTAATGACAGACCTCCTAACAAACACACTAATGTCCTTATCTATGGAATGCTTTTTGCAAGGTATATCTGCTCTGTCTAGAATTATTGGTGGTAAAGAAACCTGAAGCTTCTGATCTTATAGGATAGTTATTTGAAAAATTACCACATAAGTTATGTAATTATCAAAGTACAAAATAGAACTTTTATGCTCAATATAACTCCCCCTTTCGGGTAAGCCATGAAGCACATGCACAATTTAGAGACCCTGTGTCAAATTTGAAGAAGAGCTCAAAGTATTAATGCTGCAAAAAGGACCTAGGAAGTGCCACCACCAGTCCCAGACTTCTCCAGGCTTCATCTAAAATTACCAGTAAGCTTAATTCTGGATGAAGTCTTTGATTCTGTGGATCTGATACAATAATCCAACCTTCTGTATTATCTCAGTCAGGAAAGATAAGGAAAGACTGAGAAACTCTATTCTGAAAGAGAGTTCTATACAAAAAAGTTCTATACAAATAGAGGATAAAGTAAAGGTGGTAAACTGTTAACAACAGTGAGTTTGAGTGCGGAGTGTATGGGAATTCTCTATACTATTTTTAAACTTTACTGAAACTCTGAAATTATTTTCAACCTAAATTTAAAATAGAAGTGAAATAAAAATTTTGAGACAAAATAATAATAATAGTAAAGTACAGGAAAAAAGATCAGCTCTGCTATGAATCGAATCATCCTGAAATATTTCTGTTCATTTATTTTACCTTGTAGATTCCAAGCTAGCTTTGGAAGAAGACTGAAGGAATTCTCTGCTAGAAATGCAATCCCTGAATTCTCCAATTACTGAAAGTATAATTTTACACATGCTTCCATAAAAAAGCTGAACATCATTAGGTCGCTGGGGAAGATCATATACTGAAATAGAAAATAATGTTTGAAATACATGAATCTTCACACAAGCACATCACAAAGTAACAGATATATGTATATATTCATAGTTATAGACTATTAGTTGCCTGGGTTAGGGGAGGTGCCATTTGGATTAATAGTACACAGCCTGGCACAAAATCACAGGCAGGCAGTTCAGCATCAGTGGCTGACAGCTCAGGGTTGGAACCTAAATTTGAACTACCTTTGCCACTCATTCACTCTGTGACCTTTGGCAAGTTACTTAACCTCTCTGAACTTTAGTTTCTTCAACTATAATACAGATAACAATCTATATCAGGGGTTGTGAGCATTAAAATAAGAACGCTTTCATAGATATATATGGCAACACTTTTATGAAGCTTAATGTGGGCATTGTTCTAATCCCTTTATATATATTAATTTAGTTAATTTTCAGGACAATTATTTGAGATAGGTACCATTACCTCACTTCAAAGAGGAGGAATCGGAAGCATAGAGGTTAAGGGTCCACGATTTTTAAGTGGCAGTCTCACAGGCATTCAATTTAAAGTAAATCTAGAAATAGCGCTCAAGATGAACATCTCTAGATTAGGCCACCCAAATTTTTATTTATAAGAAATGTTATAAAATACACTTGGCATTTTATATATAAATTAGTCTTTAAGTATTGATATTTTGACATGGAAATTTTAAAAGAACACGGTAACTATAAATTTAAATTTATAACTTAACCAAGTCTCATGACTGAAAAAGTTTAAATCGACTACAAAAACATGTGCCACAAATTACACATTTTGTAAAAGCAAGGTTGTTACAAATCCTTGGAATAGTAACACGCTCAAGTAAATGTTACTGAAATTCATCCCATAAAAGCTTTAACTGCAGTGTTTTCACAGGTGATCTATGGTACTAACCAACACAAAAAAGTGAAACTGTTTCCTCCATTCATCTAGACAATAAATTTACAATCACAAGGAAAATAGTATTCCTTGAGGTGAAATTCTGGTGCCCCAAAGACTTGGCCTAAGTCTCAACTCAACCCCATCTTACATGGGTGATTTTGACAGGCTACTTGAGCTCTTGGTTGGCTGTGTCAATACAACTCTTAGTACAACATGTGTACTTATTTTGGACATGCAGCTCTACCTGGAGCACTCTTCCTCACTCTGGTCTCATCTTTTCCACCTCGCCAACTCCTCCTCTTTCTTCAAGTAAACCTCAAGAATCATCTCTAAATAAGGTGCCCTCCCAGATTCCTAAACACAGCTCTATTACAGCACTTTTCACATCACACCTGAGTCATCTGTCTTCCCCTGAGTCTGTAAGCCCCTCATGGACAAGGACTGCATCTGGTACCTCTACATTCAGTGTCCACAAACCGACTGGCACCTTGTCCTCTCAGGATGCATCCACCATTCAACGAGAGGACTGCTGCCGTATGATGGAACTAAGCCAGCTTCTGAACCACTGCTCCCTACTTAAATTACAGTCTTCACAGCTTATCTCGTATTTGGATCCTTCCTATGAGGAAGAGGTGGTTCTGCAGTGGGACAGATGGGTCTTGAATTTCAACTCCAAATCCAAGGTTCTTTTCCTTTGCTCTGGGGTCCCTTAGCACACTCCTGAGAAGTCCATTCCAAGTCTTTTTGTCATTTTTAATCACCTCATCCCTGCCTTCCCTTTGAGGAGATGATCTAGACACCCACTTTACTGAAAAGGTCACAGACTACTCAACATCATCCCTACCAAGGCATACCTATCCTTCCATCACTTCATATTTCAGAAGCAAAATATAGTCCATCATTAAAAAACTAGAAAATAAAAACAGGGAAAAGCTACCACCTAAAATTTACCAAAAAAACTAGCCACTTATTATTTTGGTGTATATATGCATGTGATTTTACTTATGTAAATATATACGTAATAATTTTTACCAAAATGAGATCTTACTTTGCAAACTTCAAAAAGTTTTTGTAATAAATGAAGAGCTTTCTATGTCATTCAGTACAGATTCATATCATTGTTCTAATGGCTTCAAAATATTCTACTGCATAATTAAATGACTCCTGAGTCTTGGGCATTAAGGTTACTTCTAACTTCTTGCTGTTATAAACAATACTATGGTGAAAATCTGTATATATATTTTTACAGTCTGTATGTCTCAATATATTTATATTTTGTATGAATAATAAATATTGTTAAATATTTGAAATGTTTAGTGTAAACAGGGCTAACCATCTAGGTTAGTGTCACCTCATTACCGACTACTTTGATTTTTTTTTTTGCCACCACATCTTCCATAAATCTTACAAAAGGCACTACAGCACAGTAACCTCAAAATGAGTGCGAGTTTGCAATCAAATCTAAGTAGCAATTAATTTGATTTAATAATGACCATTTTCCTCTTCCTGTTTACAAGCCTGCCTAGAGAATAAGTGCAGAAAGTGTTAGTAACATGTAACATTTATACAGCAGCAAAGCTCTTTCATTGAATCCTTATAATAACTCTGCATGGATGAAAAGCTAGATGTCGCCTTTCTTCCTATTTACAAGATAAGAAAACTGACATTCAATGATGTAATTTGTTCAAACTCATACAGCAGAGCTATGGCTCAAACTCTGCCTAACCCTGTATCTAAACTTACACTTCCTTCTTGTATCACATCACTGGACCTAGATAATACTAAAAATGACCCAAAAGATTTAATACATCAAGACATGTTGAAATTCTTACCTTCACTTATTAATAGCTCATCTTGAAATGCTTCAGCAAAATTAATGTTTTGAAGCACACTGTGTTCTGGAAGTATCTGTTTTATAATCTCTGGCTTATGTAACAGGGCCCTGCCAGGAGAGATTTTTTTTTTTTTTAATTCAGAAGTGACATTATATATAAAATGACTTTAATTGGATTTTCACTAATGCATTTGGCAAATCCCACTTATATTGATACATTAGTACATAGACCCATAGACCTTATACTTAAAAGAAAACCTGTTTGGAAGTTTCCTCAAAAATTACACTTGGTAGTAAAATTATCAGTTTCAGTTAAATATTAACATCAAATAAGAACTCCCTAAAAGAACAGTAGCAAGAAGAGTAAAATTAGATTCTTTTCAGGTCTTACATTTTCATTATTTGTGATAATTTGGTCATAGCTAGTAATTTGTCTCAGAACACAAAAGAACTTGGTAAAAAATGGAAAGATTTGAAGGGGAATATTTAAATTACCATATAACTACATTTATCTGATTCCTTCCAAAAAATCTTGAGAAAACTGAAATGCAAATTTCTCTATAATACTCAGATGTCCACAAAGAAAATGTCATTACTATAAACTTTACGGCAAAGAGGAGTTTGAAAACAATACACCGATTTCTATATCCCAATGGAGAGAAAGAAAAACATCAGAATACCTCATAATGTGATTTCTCCAAATGTCAGTTTATATTTCCAAAATAATTAAGACACAAAACCAGGTTCAAAGGCAAGCTTTTCATTTAGTCTATTCTAACACTATGTAGCAAGTCATCATTAAATTCCCTCTTGTAAACATTCCAATGACCCTCAACAAATTAAAAACAAAACAATTTCCCAAATTCTGTATCAGAATAAAACACAGCCAAGCAGAAAGGGTTGGAAGGAGACAGGTGTATTCCTTCACACCCTCTTTCTAATGATTTTTTATTAGTAGATAACACACCATGAGCTGCACTCATCCTATGTTTAGGTCCTCTAATCTAGGAAGCTACACTTTACAGTAAGAGAATTCATGTTTAAATCAGGCCTAAACCTTAATCAACATCCTAAATTTTCCAGCAGTTCAGCATATCAAACTATGTTTAAATTACTTATTTATTTATGAGCGAGGTCTGGCTCTGTTGCATTTATTTATTTGCTTGCTTATTTGAGAGGTCTGGGCTCTGTGGCCCAGGTTGGAGTGCAGTGGTGCAATCATAGCTCACCGCAGCCTTGAACTCCTGGGACTGTGATCTTCCCACCTCAGCCTACAAAGTAGCGAGGACTACAAGTGCACACCACCACACTCAACTAAATTTTCTATTTCTTTTGTAGAGACAGGGTCTCATTATTTTGCCCAGGCTGGTCTTGAACTCGTGGCCTCAAGCAATCCTCCCACCTCAGCCTCCTAAAGTGCTGGTCATGAGCCAGTTAGCCTGCCCTATATTTAAATTAGATATATCAGATTTTATAGTAGTTCACACTTTTTGAGTAGCTACAAGTTAAACATCTTACACATTTCAAAAATTCAACTTGATCCTTTCAAATAATTCACAGCATTCCCAGAAATATTACAAACTAGTCCCCTGTGTTTATACAATATAATCATTCAGTAGTTCTTAAATTTTTTTTATAAAACTGACACACTGTCTCTGGACATGTCATCAAGAGTACATTATGAAAATGGTCCTATTATGAAGTATGATGCACCTACTGAGTAAGGGAAGAGTGACACAATATGTACGTCCAGAAAAGAAGGCACATTCGAAGAAAATATAGATGAGTTTCCTACAGGTATTGTTTCCTCACATTGTGGTAGCTCATCAGCCATATAAATTCTATCAAGATTTTTCATCTACCAGTTCACTAATAAATAGTGGTATGTCCTAAAAATTCCAAATTCCTAGCCACTGAAGCTTTCATCATTTCTACTGAATGGTTCCTAATACTGTGCAAGATAAGTAACTTACCTTCGATATTGCTGTCTTGAAATTTCATCTCCACCAAATAAGTATACAGTTGATAGTTCTGTTGCAGTTTTATTATTGATTTCTCTGTCAGATGGATTATATATTAAAGTAACATCCTGAGGCCAAGAAAAAAAAACAGGAGTAAATATTAAATATCTTTCTTAAGTCATTTCACTCTGATTCAACAATCTTATGAGCCTAAAAATTCAATATAGACACAAATGCATATGCATGGCATTTCCAAGAACATATAAGTACTTTCACTTGTATATTATTTTCAAATACTATTTTAGCTTTTGGCCTTGAAATACATAATTATTAACTTAATTTTAAAATGAGTTGGTGTTTTTAGCACAGAAATTTTTATACTTACTTCTTGTGTTCTTTCCTTGAGTACAAATTTATCTGGAAAAATCCTCAATACTTTAGGATCCAGCAAAACTTTTTTCTGAGAATCCTTAAAACCTACTGCTTTAACAAAAGCTGCTCGGGAGCCAGTGTTGCGGACAGAAAAAACGATTTTACTTTCTTTGCCAGGTACTAAGCCATTCACTGTTACCATGTAACTGTCAGATAATTTTTTAACACCTTCCAAAATAAGATTACTTGTTCCTCCATATCCAGACAAAGGTATCTAAAAGAATATACACATCCAAATTATTTTAATGTAAGCAGAAAGAGGAACACTGAATTACTGTCAGAAGAAAATTCAGAAAGATTTAATACAGTTAAAAATTCTAATGTTTGTATACTTTGGGTAATAGTTACCCATTTCCAGTCCAGCAGTATATTAAAGACTTTGTCTTAACGAAAAAAACAAACCAAAGAGCTGCAAAAGTATTTGATTTCTGATGTGCTAAGAATGAACTATTTCAAAAGCCAAGCTTAAATGACAGAGGAATAATACAAAGATTAGTACAGACATGCTTGCTTAAGAAGTTTATATACTAATATATGAAAATATACTAAAACTCGCTATTTACTTTGAAATGCATTAAAAAGATGAACTGGTGGCTGGCAAGATGGCCAAATACAAACAGCTCTGGTCTGCAGTTCCCAAGATCAATGTAGAAGGCAGGTGATTTCTGCATTTCCAACTGAGGTACCCGGCTCATCTCACTGGGACTGGTTAGACAGTGGGTACCAGCCCACGGAGGGTGAGCTCAAGCAGAGTGGGCTGTCGCCTCACCTGGGAAGCACAAGGGGTTGGGGAACTCCCTCCCCTAGCCAAGGGAGGCCGTGAGGGACTGTGCTGTGAGGAACAGTGCACTCTGGCTCAGAAACTATGCTTTTCTCATGGTCTTTGCAACACGCACACCAGGAGAGTCCCTCTGGTGTCTATGCCACCAGGGCCCTGGGTTTCAAGCACAAAACTGGGCAGCCATTTGGGCTGGCTCCCTAGGTCCAGTGGTACCTGGAACGCGAGTGCGACAGAACCATTCACTCCCCTGGAAAGGGAGCTGAAGCCAGGGAGCCAAGGTCTAGATCAGTGGATCCCACCCCCATGGAGTCCAGCAAGCTAAGACCCACTGGCTTGAAATTCTCAGTGCCAGTACAGCAGTCTGAAGTCATCCTGGGACACTCGAGCATGGTGAGGGAAGGGGCGTCTGCCACTGCTGAGGCTTGAGTAGGCGGTTTTCCCCTCACAGTGTAAACAAAGCTGCTGGGGAAGTTTGAACTGGAGGGCGCCTACTGCAGCATAGGAAAGCCTCTGTAGCCAGACTGCCTCTCTAGGTTCCTCCTCTCTGGGCAGGGCATCTCTGAAAAAAGGCAGCAGCCCCAGTCAGGGGCTTATCGATAAAACTTCCATCTCCCTGGGACACAGCAACTGGGGGATATGAACAGACACTTCACAAAAGAAGGATATGAACAGACACTTCTCAAAAGAAGACATTTATGTGGCCAATAAACATATGAAAGAAAGCTCTTCTTCACTGGTCATTAGAGAAATCAAAACCACCATGAAGTATCATCTCACGCCAGTTAGAATGGTGATTATTAAAAAGTCAGGAAATAACAGATGCTGAAAAGGATGTGGAGAAATGGGAACGCTTTTACACTGTTGGTGGGAGTGTAAATTAGTTCAACCATTGTGGAAGACAGTGTGGCGATCTAGAACCAGAAATACCATTTGACCCAGCAATCCCATTACTGGGTATATATCCAAAGGATCATAAATCATTCTACTATAAAGGCACATGCATACATATGTTTATTGCAGCACTATTCACAGTAGCAAAGACTTGGAACCGACCCAAATGCCCCATCAATGATAGAATGGATAAAGAAAATATGGCACATATACACCATGGAATACCATGCAGCCATAAAAAGGGACGGGGTTCACGTCCTTTGCAGGGACATGGAGGAAGCTGGAAACCATCATCCTCAGCAAACTAACACAGGAACAGAAAACCAAAGACTGTATGTTCTCACTCGTAAGTGGGAGGTGAACAATGAGAACACATGGACACAGGGAGGAGAACATTGATGACAGGTTGATGGGTGCAGCAAACCACCATGGCATGTGTATACCTATGTAACAAATCTGCACATGTATCCCAAAACTTAAAGTACGATTAAAAAAAATTCAAAAAAAAAAAAAAGATGAATTGATGGATAGCTAGATATGTGGGAGACAAAATATAGCAAAATGTTAACTATAGAATCTAAGTGATAGCGTATGTGAGTGTTTAGTGTATAAGCCTTTTAACTTCTCAGTAATTCTGAAACTTATTCTGAGTTGTGTTATGTACTTAATCAAAATAACAATCTGAAAAAGTAATTTCAGGCACCTCATCAATGTGTACTGTCTGACTTTTAGTACAAATAAACGGCATTTCAGGCTCAGCATAGTGGCTCACGCCTGTAATTCCAACACAGTGAGGCCAAGAGGGGCAAATCACTTGAGGTCAGGAGTTCGAGACAAACTTAGCCAACATGGTGAAATCCCGTCTCCACTAAAAATGCAAAAATTATCCGGGCATGGTGACGGGCGCCTGTAATCCCAGATACTTGAGAGGCTGAGGCAGGAGAATCGCTTGAATCTGGGAGGTGGAGGTTGCAGTGTACTGAAATCATGCCACTGCACTCCAGGCTGGCTTTCAGAATGAGACCATGTCTCAAAATAAATAAATAAAAAGCATTTCAAAGGGTTTCAGGTTGGAAGCTCCTACAAATCCTCCCTCACTCAAAGTGACCTCTGGTAGTTTCAACAGCAAAAATGTTTCTAATTTTTCCTTTTCCATAGAAACTTACAAGTAAATTTTATCTATAAAACTAAATAGCAAATAACAGGGGAAAAGGTACCTTTGAAAACACTCATTTAAGTATTCTGCCTGTATTTTTAAAGCTTAAGAAATCATAAAATTACTACTGAGTATCAGGGTTAAGAAAAAAAAATGATTGGCTGGCCTTATGACTCTCGCCTGTAATCCCAGCATTTTGGGAGGCCAAGGTGAGTGGATCATGAGGTCAAGATATGGAGACCATCCTGGCCAACATGGTGAAATCCTGTCTCTACTAAAAATAGGAAAATTAGCTGGGCGTGATGGTGTGTGCTTGTAGTCCCAGCTACTCGGAAGGCTGAGGTAGGATAACTGCTTGAACCTGGGAGGCGGAGGTTGCAGTGAGCTGAGATTGCACCACTGCACTCCAGCCTGGCGATGGAGCAGGACTCTGTCTCAAAAAAGAAAAAAGTAAAGAAAACACCAATGATTAAATGAAATAAATCTGACTCACACCAGTAAATCCAGATTAAACAAGAAAACTATTGCTCCTAACCTCAGTACTATTGAAACGTTGAGCTATATGATTATTTGTGGTTGGAACTGTCCTGGGCTTTCTCGGATATTCACCTCTATCCACCTGGTGCCAGCAGCATTCTTGTCCTGCCCCCAGTTATGACAAGCCAAAAATAACTCCAGATTCTGCCAATGTCCCCTAGGGGTAACACAAGCTCTGGTTGAGAACCACTGCTCCAATACATAAAACTGTTATTAGTACCCTAGAGACTATACAATAAATAAACGTGGGCTCTGCATTCAACCAGCCTGAATTTGAACCTTGTCTCTATCACCGACCAGCAAGTAAGATGCACGATCATGGCCACACATCTCTTGCAGCCTCAGTTTACACATGTGAAGAATGGCAAGAGTAGTAGTATCCTGGACAGTTGTTTTGAAGATAAAAATGTGACAATCCACATCTTAGTCTATTTGTGTTGCTATAACAGAATACTATAGATTGGGTAATTTATAAAGAACAGAAATTCATTCTTTACAGTTCTGGAGGCTGGAAGTCCAAGATCAGGTGCCAGTTTCTGGTGAGGGCTGCTCTCTGTTTCTAAGATCTTACCTTGAATCCTGCATGTTCCAGAGAGGAGAAATGCTGTGTCCTTGCATGGCAGAAGGTAGAAGGGCAAAAAGGCCAAACTCCCTCCCTCAAACCTTTTTATAACAGCATTAATCCATTCCTGAGGGCAGAGCGCTCACGACTTAAACACCTCCCAAAGGGATCCATCTCCCTACACTGTTGTATTGCAGAGTAAGCTTCCAATACAGAAATTTGGGAGACACATTTCAATCAGAGCATCCACATAGTGATTGAGGGTAGTGCCCAGAATACAATCAACATGCAACAAATAATCAATACATTTTTACTGCAGTCCCATCATGCTTTATGGTATTCAAAACACAGATCATTTCATTTGTTCCTCACAACCAAATTGGCAAGTTGGGACAGCAAGTAGCTGCTGAAGAGATGAGAGAAGAAATGCCTAATCCAAGGTGAATGTAAGTAACAGAGACAGGGCTGGCTCCCTGGGTTCTCCTGTCCACCACAGCTCATGGGGCCAATCAAGTGACTCCACAGGAAACAGAGGTCAAGCTCCAGTGTCAAATAAAGCTGTAATACGTATCTAACTTTAAAAACTTTTAGATATTGTTAATCTTGTAATTTATCACATTCCCTCTTTAACAGTAGGATATAGAACCAAATTTTGAGCCCCAACCCCACTGCCAAACACCCGTGCAGTTATAAGGCATGAACATCCATGTAGCTGGAGTTTCCTCCGACTGCCTTGCATTGCTTCCTTTCCTCTATGACTTATCACTTTCATCTCTAATTGCTCTGAATGTGTCTACACAAATGGCTTCAAATCCTTTTTACCTATTATGCTGACAATTAAAAAGCATAAAAACTCTCGTCTTTTGTATCCCCCGCATCTGGAACAGGGGCTAGGAAATTTAGTCAATGGATATTTGGTATGGTCTAAATGATGATGTCGCCCCCCCAAATTCACATGTTGAAACCTAGTCCCCAATGTGACAGTACTAAGAGGTGTGGCCTTTGGGGAAGTGATTAAGCCATAAGGGCTCCAGCCCTGTGAATGGGCTTAATGCCCTTATAAAAGTGACTGGAGGCAGCGGTCTTGTCCTTCCCACCATGTGTGGGCACAAAAAGGCAGAAGGCAACCATCACCAGACACCGCATCTGCTGGCACCCTGATCTTGGGCTTCCCAACTTCCACAACTGTGAGCAGTAAATTTCTGTTGTTTATTATAAATTACCCAGTGGTATTTAGTTATAGCAGACTGAATAGACTAAGACAGTATTTTTGTTGAATTGAAAAAAATAAAACTTAATGGGAAAGTTAATATCTTAAACAGCTCCACCTGGATTTACCCAAAGATATGTTCCTAAAAAGCTAGGTACGTTTCAAAATTTCCAAATTAAAATGAAACTTAAAAGCATTAGAAAGACTGGCATTTACAGGAATACTATGCTGGCTGCTATTATAACTGTCCAATTCTACAAGGCATATAAATTATTTCCTAACTTGTAAGTCTAGATAATTACATATTTTCACTTATAAAAAGCAGAGTATATAATTTACAACATTCAACCAGTTATAACATGGCATAAACTCGAGGGGAGGGGAAAAGGAATAAAATGATCTTACTGTGAACTTAACGCCTGGTTGTGATCGATTTCCAAGTTGTTTGATTTCCAATCTAGCCAACATGCAAGATAATCGAGTAGGTGCAAATAATACAGAGATGATAATGTCTTCCTTTGGGTGAATTCTGATCTCATAGTTACTGGTCAATCGCTGTTCTGAACCAAAAGTGTTCTGAAGCTAAAATTTAAAGACAGTCACTGCATAAAACAAGGCAGTAGCACAAATAAAACATATCATTAATATTAATTCTTAAGAGATAAATAACACAAAAGGGTCTATATATGTAAGTGTTCCAGACTCTGACAAAACAGAAACATAACAAGAGTCCATGTACTCTACGAACCTGAAAGCAGTCCTGATCTTGTCCTTTAATAAGCAGTCGTAAATGTTGAGTTGTAGATGCAGAATTATTTCTTAAAGCTAGTTTGAGAAGCCTAAAAACAATTACACATTTTAAATATGGTTTTCCTCCATGGATATTACTATTATCATAAAAACTAAGCCAAATAAAACCAACCACAATGTCTAGAGATGGACTGACTACATGAGCCATCTCAGCAGCCTAGTACTGTCTCTAGATTCTACGTTGCTGAAAATGTAGGCTCAAGACTCACCATAGAGGCTTTTTGGTTTAATCTCTACCCAGTTATGGCTCTGCAGCTGACCTTATTATTTATACTATGTGTATAAATATCTGTCACATAAAACATTAATCAATGAAAATCCAGGTGAAGAAATTCATCAAGTCATTAAGTCAATGCCACACCTACCTTGAATACCTAGTTCATCCAAGTGAGCTTTCAGGGAAACAAGGGGTCCTAGGCTAAGAGGCTCATTTGCACAAAGTAGTGTTTTAAACAGTATATTGAATTAACTCTACTTTTAAAGAAGCTGCAATGCACAAGATTGGACATATAATAGCAGCTGACTGATAAAAACACTACATTTGTTGAAACTATGTGAATCCTGTCTTCATTGGAGAACAGAATACATGAATAAATCTCTATTTTACTTAAATTTGGGGAAGATCAGCAGATAATAAATCAGCAGCTGAGGTCTGCGTCTCATCTACCTAGTGTTAAGAGAAACGCAGACAACTTTGGCTATTGGCACCTTCAGGAAAAGCCTTCCACAGGTACAATGACTGGGGAAGAATTACCCAAAACAAACATTATTTTGTAAAGTTTTCATTTTCATTTATTTATTTTGTAATTGGTAAAGCACTGTGGTTATTTTCAAGTACAGAGTTATCAGGTGGGATGGGAGAAGCTAGGTTTCCATGGAGTCACATCATCAGTTAAAGGTGTTCGAAAGTCAAGAACAAGCCAGTTACTGCTTGAGTGAAGTGTAAGTGTTTCTGCCATAGGCTTCTGAGAGATGTTTCTTTCAGAGACCCTTTTAAAGATAAACCTGTACAATACAGGGAGTCTCAAAAAACAAAACAAAACAAAACAAAACCACCAAACAATTTTACAGTAAATACTACCTCCCATAACAGCAAGGTTTATTTAGAGACAGTATACCCTAGAAGAAAAAAAAAACTACCTCTCATTTCCTAAGGTGCCCCTATCCCTTAGGTGCTCTATTTGCTATGGTCGGGAAGTATGACACTCAAGTCTGGTGCATCAAAAGCAGTTCCACGGGTTTTGCTAAAACCATGTGGTTGCTGACTGGGAAATTTAGATCATTCAGAAGAATGGATATACTGCATATTCTCTATATAGCTCTCCATAAATCTCTCTCTCAGCTGGCTTTGGAAAACTACAGAGTGGCAGTGAGTTTAAGCGGATACTCAGTCTTCAGCAGCAACTATATTGCTGGTCATAGGTCAGGTGCTCTTTGCATGACTGGAATATATGTTAAAGAAAAGCTGAATCAGGACACGTGCCCATCTAGGAGGCTTTTCCAGTTCTGCACAATTGAGGCTGAAGAGTATCTATTATGACAAAATTTTCCTGCAAACATTAATTTGTGGTCTGCTCCAAAATATATGTACAAATAGTGGACTGACCATGTGTCAATCTTTGACACTTACTGTGTTCTACCAAGAGGGACTCCTCCCCAAGCCAGAAATTGTTTGTTGGACAAAATTGATGGAATATCTAAGCAAGGTCCAAGTGGCAGAGGTTTACTTTCTGAAGAAACAACTTCACCTTTTAACACTACTTCATACTGAGGTCCAAATGGCTGCACAAATATTTTCAAGATCCTAAGAAAGAAAGAAATGAGTTGAAGGTCCTGTATTTGATTTCTTTTTGCAACCGTTTCCTACATGTTTGCATTGTCCAAAAGAGCGAGCTAGGTGTTGAGGATATGACGAAATTCCCACCCTTAGAGCTTGTGCTGCAGAGAACGAAGACAAGGAGAGAGACAATCTCAATGGCACCTGCACAGGGGGTGTGAGAAGCCATGGAGCTTTAGGAATGCTATTTATGAGACATTTGGGAAGAGTGGAGGAAAGCCTCCCGGAAGGAGCCAGCCCAGGGAAGTTGAGGGCAAGCATTCCTGGCACAGGCATTCACACTGGTGCAGGCAAGACTCTCCTCTTCTGTAAGCTCACAAGAGCAGACTGAGCACATGATAAAGTGTTCTATAACCCAGGCAGGGGGATAAGCCACATGTGTCTCAGAGGAGAGTATACTTTAAGCCTGGGTTATACAAGCAACCTCAGTACTCATGACAGTGGTGCTCTGACTCTAATTTGATATTCACTTATGATTTGGGTGCTAAGAAGTCACGGGCCTGGAGAAAAAATGGGGAAAGATATCTTGACAGCTGAGAAGGTCAACTAACAGTTTCGGGAGAAAAAGTGAATGAGAAACATCTCTTATTATTTACTTTTGTCAGAATATACTTGAAAATAATAATTTATTCACTTCTATTCAACTAGTTTAAAAGATTTTTAGTTAAAAAAAAGAAGACAATCTGAAGCTAAATAAAAGGAAATTAAACAGAGTCATACCATCTATTAGGTAGGAAATATATGGACTTTGTCATTCAGGCTGTGGAATTCTGAAGCACATCTAAGTAAGTGGCTGTTTTGAGAGATGAGTAAACTTTATCATTATAACTTTTTTTTTTTTTTGAGACGGAGTCTTGCTCTGTCGCCCAGGCTGGAGTGCAGTGACATAATCTCAGCTCACTGCAACCTCTGCCTCCTGAGTTTAAGCGATTCTCCCGCCTCAGCCTCACGAGTAGCTGGGACTACAGGTGCATACCACTATGCCTGTCTAATTTTCGTATCTTTAGTAGAGATGGGGTTTCGTCATGTTGCCTAAGCTGGTTTCAAACTCCTGACTTCAGGTAATCCACTTACCTCGGCCTCCCAAAGTGCTGGGATTACAGGCATGAGTCACTATGCCCAGCCCATTATAACATTTTTATATTACCTTTCCTCACAGGCTTCAGGATCCTTTGGAGTAAATGAAACAACAACCTCATGTTCTTCTCCAGGTTTAAGGAATAGATTCTTAGGACCCACCGAAAAGTGACTTCCTTGTTCTGGGACCTAAACATAGTGACAGAATCATAACTGAATGTCAACTTACAGAAATGTGGCTTTCACGCAGTCACTCCTGCTTTATGTGCCTTTCTCATTTACTAGGACAGGTTGTTTGTCCCCTCCTCATCTGTCACGGCCTCAACTTGTCCTATTCTCTTGGAAAGAATATTTCTTTCTCTTCTATAACAAAACTTATCTTACACCTCATCCCCAATTTCAGATCACTAACCCCCTCTCACTCATCCTTAGGTCTCAGAAATGATGTCAACGTGTGTGGAACACTCTTCACCAACTCCAACCAAAGAGTGACATGCATGTTTTTCAGTAACTAATCTAAGAATTTGGTTTTTATATTTAAGACACTGGACTCTACACTTAAAAGCACCACAGCATATATTCTGCAGTTTTTAAAAACTCTCAGTGATTACTTCATCTGATGCTCAGGGCACTCTGACAGCCCAGGCGGAGCACAGCAGCCTGTAGAAGGCAAGGAGCTCTCACAATCTGAGGAAAGACTATCTTATGGCACTCTGACAGAAGTGCATACCTTGATATCCAAATGAACTTCAATGTTCCCAGCATTTTTCAAAGGTAAGTGCTGCTTTGTTGAGGAAGCCACTTTGGCCAACAAATGCATCGTCTGGAGGATGGGGCAAGACAGACATTTCAACAAACTGTCATAAAGTGAAATCAGCAGGAAGGAAAGCAAACGACAGAGAGGAGGAATGAGACTACCTGCAAGTCCCTGGGAGCGTGGATCCTAGCTATTCCTGCTCTTGCTCGGAGACTCACACTTCTAAGAACTGGCGTAGGGTTTGGGCTGTCAACTTCTATATCAACTTTCGCTGAGAATTCTTCTGCTGAGTCCAGAATCTCTAAAAAAGTTCATTATTTTAGCTCAGAGAACAGTTATTTAATTCTAAATGCCATCAGCAGTCCCACACAGTGCCCTTAGGGGCAGTAAGAAAATTTAGGCAAGAACTTCTTTTAAAGTGTTAAAAGAATAGAAATGAAGGGAAGAGAAAGGTGGAAAAAGAAAGAAAACATTGAACTGGTAAACGTGATAAGATAAATTAACACAAAATATTCCAAAAGGTTTTCAGTGCTGCCTGCAGGAGTAACCCACACTTACACAGGATTGACCCAAAATAGCATGCCATCTGCCTCATTTTCAAAACAGCCTACAATACTTGACAAATTTCAAAGTATTGACATTTATTGACAAAGGAAATAAGTCTCAAATTTGTAGTTCATTTAGCTACAGATTAAAGCAATTCCTACAAAATGTAAACATGATACCTGAAGAGCTGATCTGTTTCTTTGGAGTATGGAAAAGAACCCAAATCATCAGAAATTCTGGGTCCTATAAAATTAAAAGAAAAATCTGTCTTAATGTAAACTGGTATTAAGATTAAAATCTTAATGAAAAAAAAAAGCAGTTTAGAAGCTTAATTTCCTCTTTAATTCTAAGCCAGTTCTCTCCTACCTGTCCATCGTAACTAGCAGGCATCATGTGGTTGACCACAGAAGGGCCTGCTAGCCGAGTGACCAAATCAGCACAAGAAGCAACTTCTGCAGGTGCTTGGATGGGTTCCTTGGAAAACATGAAACAGCGCCAGGCTACGGCATTCTGTTTAGAAATACAAGAATCAGTTCAGTAAAGCCAACAGTGTAATGCTAAATTTGTTAACAAAATCCTTAAAAAAAATGTACTTACTTTCGTAAGATCAGTGCATTCTAGAAACAATTCCTTACTATATGTCATACTTACAGCATTAATAATCAGTCTAATTGGCACAGTGGCATGCGTCCGGTTTATCAATTTTAGTGGGAGGGCTTTCCAGCCTCCGTAAGTCAAGTCACCAAAATCAAGAACATCTTTCTTTTCTGTTTCTACCTAATTAACAAAAAAAGGGATTTATGAAAAGCAATATATTAATAAATAGCACAACATGTATGTTCACATCACTGCCATTTCCAGCCACAAATTATGAGTCAGCATTAAGTAAAACTTACCTACATTTTCCCAGGCTATTTAATAATTACTTATTTTCTACAAAAATAAATGTTAAATTCTTCTTTTGAGGTAGTCTACGTACAAATATACTATAGAATTAAGCTGCTGTTACTTCGTAAACACTTTATCTTAAGATGAACTGGTAATTTTATAAAATTATAGACCTCTTTTCAATGAGTTATATTATTAGAATAATGATTTCTCAGTATCCTTCAAAAATATCATGAATATCTTGGCATTTTCAGATTTAATCTGCAAATGTTAAAATGGTATCAAAACAGACATATCAAAAATTTAAAACAAGTGCCTACAATCATGACAGACTCACTTCCCCAAATGCAGGAAGCCAACCTAAGTCAGACCCCTCACAAACCCACATGTGGAAATGTTTGACAGTACAGGAACCCCTGCCAGATATCAAAATCCATGGATGTCCCTGATATGAAATGTCATAGTATTTGCATATAACCTAGGCACATCCTCCTATATACTTCAAATCATCTCTAGATTACTTATAGTACCTAATACAATGTAAATGCTATGTAAATAGCTGTTATACTTTATTGTTAGAGAACAATGACAAGAAAAAAAATGCCTGTACATGTTCAATACAGATGCAACTACCCTTTATTCTGAATAATTTGATCCAAGATTGGTAGAACACAAGAATGCAGAACCCACAGATACAGAGGGCTAACTATATTATACACATACACACACACACACACACACACACACACACACACACACACACACACGTATTTTGTTTTGCTCTAGCCAAAGACAAAATAAGTAGAGAACAAAGGCAGACCGGCAAGTGGGAGCTGACTTTCATGGTGCCCCAGGAAGGTCTGGGCTCCAGATTTGCCCTCAAGGTGGTACAGCTTTAATAGATTCCAGAAAACCAAAGAAGAAAAGATGTGACTTCAAGCTTGTTGTGAGCAGGGCGAGGCTGGAATAGAATTTGAAATCTGTGCATAAAGCCCAGAAACTCAAAGGAATAAAATGAAAAGGGAACTGAAAAAACTTGTTCACATGTCTATGGAGTCAACAAGGAACCTGTCCAGAGATGAGTAGCATGAAAGCTTAGGCCTAGGTCACACTGGATATGAGAGCCCCAAGCTAAAAAAAAATCACAAAGGCTTTCAACACCTCCAACATTTCTGCAAAAGTACTCTCTAGGGACACTTCCAAAGACTAGGACACATCATGGGATTCCTAAAGTAAAAAGCAGCCTCAATGAATGTGAACTCACATTAAAAAATTTTAAATATCAAAAAATTATAATCTACTGGAAGAAAATCAGGAAGACTCAGCAAAAGTACCTAGTTGACGCATTAGTAACCCAAGAACTAGAAACATGAAATAAACTATGAAATAAGTTCACTTTAAATGTAGATAACAGAGTCTGTAACAGAGGGAAAAGCAAGAGATTCACGAAGCAATGGTGAGCAAAATGATGTACAAATAGCTTGATAAATCTGTTAACGATGTTAATGTTGGGATTGTAAAAACTGTTTAGAACTAAAACATGAGTCAAAGGTAACATAGAAGGAAAAGATGAGCATCTAAATGAGATGCTGTTTTCATCTTGTTGGAAGAGTTTGCTTTAGACATCTCACTATTGAAGTTATACATATTAATGTTGAAAATAAGCTATTTGAGTGGGTTCAGATGGTAACATGACATTTTGAACACTGGCTTCCTTTCTTGCAGGCTTGATTTGCCGGGTGACTGAATTATCAGTGACTAGTTTACTAACTGGGCCATTCAAGGAAGTCAAGTTAACATAAAAGAAACATGTCACCTAAATGCACTTAATGGTGTTGAAATGTCCACCTTCTTAAACTGTGTGATGAAATTAGTTCTAAAGAAGATAGCAAGTCAACCCTGAAGTACGCCCTGTTTGTTGTAAAATCTCATGTTTTGGATGTTATATAAGAGTCCTATTTGCCTCAGTTAATTTAACTTTTTTCTGCCTATCTTAGGGATTGGCTGGCTCTTTTAGAACTCTGTCCAAAGAGTGCATGGAATATAATTTGTAAAGCCTTCCACAACTGACAGTATCTATGTGTGTGTGTTTAAACCAATTCTTGAAAGCTTACAATAGAGCTACATAGTAATAGTATTTATTAAAGAATCACAATTGTAAACATTAGTATAACTTACAGATTCTAGTTTAGTTCTTTTGTAACTACAGACTTGTATTTTTGCTGCTGTTATATCAGAATAATTTTTAAATGTCGTCTTGAAATAGAAATACGTATTTTAAGCACTCATGCAAAAAATGAACACTTTTTAAATGTGTTTTCTCCATAAGAATTGTAAACATTAAACAAATCACCTATAATGGAACTGATTAATGACTTCTGAGCAAGTTGCTTTGGCCAGACAAGATACACAAACTTTTATGTACTACAGAATGATATTACACTTCGGAAATTATCTTGTCTAACCTGATTTTATATCCTATGGTGATAACATGGTATATGCATTGTTATTAAAGTAAGTGACCAAGTTTAAAAAAGAAAACTGCTAGAAATGATTAAAATATTTCAGTAAAGTTGCAGGATACAAAATCAACATATAAAAGTCAGTAGCATTTCTATATGGCAAAAATAAATTATGTGAAAAAGAAATTTTAAAAGTAATCCCATTTACAACAGCCACACATAAAATTAAATACCTAGGGATTAATCAAAGAAGTGAAAGTCCTCTATAATCAAAACTATACAACACTGATGAAGGAAATTGAAGAGGACACACACACAAAATAGAAAAACATGGTGGCTCACGCCTATAATCCCAACACTTTGGGAGGCCGAGGCGGGTGAATCACCTGAGGTCTGGAGTTCGAGAGCAGCCTGGACAACATGGTAAAAGCCTGTCTTTACTAAAAATACAAAAATTAGCCGGGCGTGGTGGTGGGCGCCTAAAATCCAAGCCACTCGGGAGGCTGAGGCAGGAGAATCACTTGAACCCGAGAGGTGGAGGTGGCAGTTAACCAAGATTGCACCATTGCACTCCAGCCTGGGCAACGGAGCAAGACTCTGTCTCAAAACAAAAAAGAAAAGAAAAACATTCCGTGTTTATGGATTAGAAGAATCAACATTGTTAAAATGTACTTCACAGAAACAGAAAAAAAATCCTAAAATGTATATGGAACCACAAAAGATCTGAAATAGCCAAGCTATCCCCAGCAAAAATAATAAAACTGGAGGAATCACATTACCTAACTTCAAATTATACTACAGAGCCACAGTAACCAAAACAGCATCGTACTGGCATAAAACAGACACACAGACTGAAGGTATAGAATAGAGAACCCAGAAACAAATCCACACACCTACAGTGAACTCATTTTTGACAAAGGTGCCAAGAACATACACTGGGGAAAAGACTATCTCTTCAATAAATGATGCTGTGAAAACTGGATATCCATATGCAGAAGAGTGAACCTAGACTCTTGTCTCTTGCCATATACAAAAATCAAATCAAGATGGATTAAAAACTTAAACCCAAGAGCTCAAACTATGAAACTACTATATGAAAACACTGGGAAAAATAAAAATTAAAATTAAAAAAGAAAACATTGGGGAAAATCTCCAGGACATTGGTATGGGCAAAGACTTCTTGAGCAATACCTGAGAAGCAAAGGCAACCAAAGCAAACATAGACAAATGGGATCACATCAAGTTAAAAAGCTTCTACACAGCAAAGGATGCAATCAATAAAGTAAAGAGACAAGCCACAGAATGGGAGAAAATATTTGCAACTACCCATCTGACAAGGGATTAATAACCAGAATACATGACTGGCTCAAACAATTCTATAGGAAAAAAATCTAATAATCCAATCAAAAACTGTGAAAAGATTTGAATAGACATTTCTCAAAGGAAGACATACAAATGGCACATGGGCATATGAAAAGGTCCTCAACATCACTGATCATTAGAGAAATGCAAATCAAAACTACAATGAAATATCGTCTTACCCCAGTTAAAACGGCTTATATCCAAAAGATGGGCAATAACAAATGCTGGTGAGGATGTGGAGAAAAGGGAACCCTCATACACTGCTGGTGAGAAAGTGAATTAGTACAACCACTATGGAGAACAGTTCGGAGGTTCCTCAAGAAACCAAAAACTGAGCTACTATGTGATCCAGCTATTCCACTGCTGGGTATACACCCAGAAAGAAATCAGTATATCAGAAATATGTGCACTCCTATGTTTGTTGCAGCACTGTTTACAACAGCTAAGATTTGGAAGCAATCTAAATGCTCATCAACAGATGAATGGATAAAGAAAATATGGTACATATACACAACGGAGTACGATTCACCCATAAGAAGAATGAGATCCAGTCATTTGCAAAAACATGAATGGAAGTAGAGATCATTATATTAAGTTAAATAAGCCAGGCACAGAAAGACAAACATCACATGTTCTCACTTATTTGTGGGTTTTAAAAATCAAACCAATTGAACTTATGGACACAGAGAACAGAAAGATGATTACCAAAGGCTCAGAAGGGTAGGGGTTAGCAGTGAGGTGGGGATGGTTAATGAGCACAAAACAAATAGAAAGAATGAATTAAGACCTACTATTTGATAGCACAATAGGATGACTATAGCCAGTAATAATTGTATATTTTAAAATAACCTGAAGAATGTCACTGAATGATTTGTAACTCAAAGGATAAATACTTAAAGGGAAAACCTATTCTCCACGATATACTTATATCACACTGCATGTCTGCATCAAAACATCTCATGTACCCCATAAATATATACACCCATTTAGGTACTCACAAAAATATTTTAAAGAAAAATGAAAAATTAAAAAAATTCCATACCACTCCAGAATGGTTTTTTTTAAAGATCTAACAATACCAAACATTAGCAATAACAGTATTGCATACATTTCTTCTGCAAATGTAAGTCAGACAGCAAATTGGCAATATCTAGCCAAAATAAAGGTATGTATACTTTAAACTGTAACATTGGCATTATGTACCTGGGAGACCCTTTATCACGTTGAGAAAGTAATTTAACAGTTTCTATGCATATGACCTCTGTATAAAATTCCTGAACACTCTCTTATAGGGAATGTTGCTCCATAATCAAATCCTGCTGAGCCATCAGGGCCTAATTCCTCTAGTTCCACTCCTCCAAGAAGGCAGCTTTAACTGGCCTGAATAACACTGAACTATTCCCTATACCAGTGGTTCCCAAATTTGTCTGTTTGTTGTACTCAAAGCTCAGATACATACATCAGTAGTTTTTGAAATTCATCAGGTGATTCCAACGAGCATACCAGTAGGGAACCACTGCCTTCCACTACCAAACACCATTGCTATATGTGAGCCGCTTGGGACACAGCAATGCCAAATATTGCATAGAGGTGATTTATCATGTCTGCTACAGAAAGGTAAGCAGCTTTAAGGGCAGGCTGAACAGCCAAGTATAATAGAATGTATTGAAATGCAGGAAGTTAATAACACCGGTTCTCAGTGCTTCCTACCAGGGGTGGCTTGAACATGTTTGGAGATGTTATGATTATCATAGTGGGGTAAAGGGTATTACTGACATCCAGTGAGCAGAGGCCAGGGACACTGTTAAATATCCTACACTGCACGAGACAGCCCTCCCACCCTCAAAGAATTTTCTAGCCCAAAATGCCAACAGTGTTAATGCTGAAAAACCCTGACCTAGAAGGGCAAGCAGAGCAGAGCTGACTGAGAAGTATATAAAATGGCACTTACGCAAAAAGAAAAAGATCGCTAAAAGTTTATAATACGTGCAGATAACAACATAAGGGTACAGGAACACTAAAACGTGAAAAAAGTTTATGAGAACATTTACAACTGATTTCCTCCTCCACGCCCATAAGAAAATAAAGTTGTTAAGTTAGGTTACTAAGCATTCCCCGGAAGAACGTGTACTACGAGGAAAACCCTGTGATTCTCACCAGTCTCCGAGTAGCTGCCCTGTCCCTCATCCCGAACACCCACCTCTAAATTGCAAGTCACAGTTACAACTTTGTGGAATAAACCAACTAACTTTATTTTTTTTGAGACAGAGTCTTGCTCTGCCATCCAGGCTGGAGTGCAATAGCGTGATCTCAGCTCACTGTAAACTCTGCCTCTCGGGTTCAAGAAATTCTCCTGCCTCAGCCTTCTGAGTAGCTGGGATTACAGGCATGCACTACCAAGCCCGACTAAGTTTTGTATTTTTAGCAGAGATGGGGTTTCGCCATGTTGTCAGGCTGGTCTCAAACTCCTAACCTGAGGTGATCCACCCACCTTGGCCTCCTAAAGTGCTGGGATTACAGGCATGAGCCACTGCACCTGGCCTGAAACAACTAACTAACTTTAGGAGGACATCAGTACACATGTTAAGTGTGGTTGGTTAAACATGTTATATTCAATTCACATATTAGGAAATCAACTAATTTTTTTTTTTCTTTTGAGACTGGGTCTTGCTCTATTGCCCAGGCTGGAGTGCAGTGGTGTGATTACAACTTACTATAGCCTCAAACTCCTGAGTTCAAGTGATCCTCCCACCTTAGCTTCTTGAGGAGTTGGCATCACAAGCATGCACCACTACACCCAGCTAATTTTTAAATTTTTGTGTAGAGACAGAGTCTCACTATGTTGCCCAGGCTGGTCTTGAACTACTGGGCTCAAGCAATCCACTCACCTTGACAGATATGTGCCAGTGCCCAGCTGACATCAACTAACTTTTAATTAAAGTCACATCCTACATAATGATGTTTTGGTCAATGATGGACCGTATATAAGTGGTCCCATAAGATTATAATAGAGATGGAAAATTCCTAACACCTAGTGATATCATCGCCATCATAACATCATAGTATAATTATATTTTTATGAATTTGGTGTAGCCTAAATGTACAGTGTTATTATATAATGTCTACAAGAGCGTACAGTAATGTCCTAGGCCTTTATAGTCACTCATCATTGACTTACCGAGAGCAACTTCCAGTCCTCTGGTAAGTGCCCGATAAGATGTACCATTTTAAAAATCTTTTATGATGTATTTTTTCCATACCGTTTCTATGTGTAGATATAGAAATACTTACCATTGTGTTACAGCTGCCTACAGTATTAAGTACAGTAACAAGCTGTATGGGAACAATGGTGCATAGCCTAGGAACAATGGACTTTCCCATTTAGTCTAGATGTGTAGAAGGCTGTGCCATCTAGGTTGGTGTACGTACACTCTGTGATATTCACACAGTGACAAAATTGCCTAAGGACACATTTCTCAGGGGATATCCCTGTTGTTAAGTGACCCATGACTGTATCAAGACCTGTTCTGCTTTTCCTCTGTTCTGCACCCTCCCATCTCTCCCTCCCACATTCCTTAATTTCATTCAGTATGTTAGTTCTGACTTCACTATCAACTAAGAGGAGACAGCTCTTGTAAAGCAGTGGTTGTTAACTAAAGCTATGATTTGTAATCATCCGGGAAGATTTAAAAATTACCGAGAGGCAGCCACCCCCTCCCTCACTCTGATTTAGTCAGTCTATGTGGGACTCAGGTATTGGGGTACATTTAAAAGCCCCCAGTGTTATTCCAATGTGCAGCCAGGGTTGAGAGCCATCATCCTAAATGAACATATAATCCAATGACCACTTATTATCCCAACTTGGCTAGACCTAATTTCTTTGGCTTCCAGAAAATAGGAGACTGGAGAAGGCAAACTTTTCTAGCCAGCAAATAATCTCCAGGTGCAGAAATATAAAAAGAATATGAACCACTGGCATGTTGCTAAGTGCACATCTAATTATACAATGGAAATCAACTGGAAAATAGCGTTTAACCTTATACTCTGCTTTATAGACATCTTAGCAAGTATACTTGTGTTTCTGTAAAACTAAAAATAATTTAAAACTTTGGAATAAAAAGACATTAAGAACAAAAGTTTAGCTTGAAACTACTTTTGTAGCACTTTTGTTCACAAATTTCTTTTCCCCAAATTTTACTTCTAAGGTTAAACAGTCTTCTTCAAAATGCCAAGTATGACAATGACTCATTTACAAACAGATACCTCGATAATAGGACTCTCGGCAATGGCGGTGAGAGTGACGGTGCTGGCCAAAGCTTCCGCCTGTACGATGGTCTCAGCATCTGTTGAACATGGCCAAGAAGCAACACTGAATGTGCATCTGAAAACCCCAGGACCGGATGGTATAAAAAGCACTTTTATCTCTTCTGTGGCATGAGGTCTTATGATGACTTTATTCTTGAAAACTAAACAACGATGTGTTGAAAGATCCACCTTCAAAAAAGAAAAGTTCGTTATTAACGGCTTCACACTGAAAATCAAGTAGAATTATCTAGTTTAAGATTCCTTTTTCCCAATCACTCAAACTGCCAAACTTAGACATTTATTATCTCCTCAAAAATGTCAAACCCTTGTCACTCATGGTCTCTAAAGTACAATGAGTCAAATGCTTCATGAGTTGAATGTTCTTGCTGCACCAAGGCTGTCTCCCCAGTCCATCTCCAAGCAAACACATTGACCTGTACCCTCAGTTGCCTTAAAAAGGGCACTGACAAGGGTCACTCTTTCACAGCCCTGTAAATCTCTCTAGGACACACAATGCCGAAGCGGGGGTAGGGGGGAAGAGTCAGGCTAATCGCTGCGGTCCCACAGCCCTGACCCCACCTAGACTGCAGTGACAACTCTAGTTGTCCTCCCTCCTCACTGTCAATGGGGATCTTCTTTTCTACTCCTCACTTCCAAAGACAACACTGCTTCATTCACAGACTCTAAGATGCCCCTAGAAAGTCTTCACAGTCCACTTTCCACCCTCAACCCTCTCCTTCAATCACCTGCTTTTCATCTAACCTGAGGACTTGAAGTAGAGGGGAAAAGCCAAGAAAGGAAAAGCCAAGATTGTGGGGAGGCAATCTTATTTTACCAGGCAAACAATGGCCACTAAGAGGCAAGAGGAAAGAGGAAACACATCCACCAATGCTGGTTCTTCGCAAGCAACAGTCGTAAAACTGGGATATTTCAAAATATTGGCTGACCATATATACCCTCTCCCTACTCATCAACATTTCAGTGGTCACTGTAACCAGGAGAGAAGATTTACAGTCTAGAAGTATAGCAGTACTATGAACGCCCAAGAAATTGAAATAATCTGAACTATTTTACCCGCCATTATTCTTGTTATAATTGCTCTTCTGTAGTTGATTATGTAAGAGACCTTTGTCATAAGAATTCATATTAAAACTGCATTTCCAGGTATTTCAAAAGCTCATGTAAGAAAATCATCAGATAAATTAGTCAAAAAGACTCCCCTTGCCACATGAAGCCATAAGCTCCAAGAGTAACTGCTTTCCTTTTTTTTTAAAATAAATCGTAGTTACCTTATATTCGATCACCTTTAACAAAACTAACAAGTAGCAACCAGAAACTCGGCGCTTTTAATGATTTAAATAACACTAAAAGCAAACTTACAGGATTTTACAAATAAATAACAATAAAATATAAATACTAATAAATGATGGAAAATGCAAAACACACTGTTTCACTCTACATTCTATAAGCACCACAACAAAAGGGGCCTGAGAAAAAGATGCCATGGCAATGACTGTGTCAGTAGAAATCAAGCACCTAATCACAATGCAACTGATAGGTTAAATGAGAAAGACACAGAAAGCTACCTTTTCACCATTAACACAAACGCTGAGGACCCCAATGCTGACTTGCAGCCAGTGGTCCGTTGGGTTCAGCACACTGAGGAGGGTCTGGGAAGCGATCCCGACACAGCAGGCATGAGGAAGCTTCAACTCCTCGGGCACTAGGACACTCCCTGGGTGAGAATAAAACACAGTCAAAATGCAAGTTACAGCAAACCCCTTATTATAAGCCAAATCTGTTAAATGGCAATGAGTTTATAAGATGGTCTGTTTACACTTCAGAGCTAGAGTCAAAGCGCTCCAGATGGAGTCCTTGATGTTGCATGAGCCTCAGAGGCCTCCCAACAATTTTGTCCTGCTTCTATCCAGCCCAGGAAAAGAAAATTAAAATTGGATCAAGCTCGCAATTAGAGCTAATCAATTCTTTGAGGTTAGTGCCTGTAAGTAATCTCTTCCTTTTCTCTCATAAATGTCACTGCTTATGCTAAAAACAAACAAACAAACTCCAGAGGCTCTTTCCAGATGTGGACACCTAACAGATTTTAACACTACCACCTATCTTCCAACATCCTTACATAGGTGCTCCAGAGGGCAGAGAAGACAGCACCCCAGTAGCAGTGTGTACCATGTCAGGGAAAGCACAGCTACAAGCTCTGCAGGCAGAGTGACTGTCAGTAAGAGAGAAGCTGCCCTACAGACACACCTGAGTGCTGCCTCTCCACCACAACAGCCACCCAGAGACTCACAGGTGGAAGCACTCACTCATTCTGGCATTCGACTCTTAACTGCATATTTCCTACGTGAAATAACCGTAAAACTGCAATGGCAGGACAAAAGAGAGATAAAGAAGACAAAGCCATATGCAGCCTGTCACCTGCATAGTGTAGCGTTTTTTCTAAGCCAACTTCAGGGATCCTTGCACAGAAATATATTATGGTATTCTCAGTTTAGGAAGAAGCACAAAACTTACAAGGAATTAATGTTAACTGGTACCTCCTTGAAACAAATTAGCTTTGTGGTGTCATTTGAGAAAATACTAGCAAGCAACAATAACAGAGAAAAAGCATCTTACCCAATCCTGATGTCATTCCTGAATCCCATGGTTCAGTTCCACAGTTTGTATCAACAGACGGCACAGGGAAAGGTTTTGCTGTGCTTAGCAGGTTCTGATTTAAGGATTTAGAATACAGGTTACAGAGAGAAGAGGTACCCATCCATCCAGAGCCAATATTTGGTCCTAGACAAATTCCCATAGCCACAGAGTTCTGCACAGGCTCTCCTGCAACAGCTGGATAGGGAAGGCCTCCTGAGAAGCCACAGACTGTGGCACTGCCAGCATGGCACTGAGGCAAGGCGGCGCTTCCAGCTGAAGGGAGTGTTCCCAAATACTGCTGAGCAAAGGGAGCTGTGCTGAGAGAGGGTTGCGTCAAGAGTGCATGCAGAGCAGCAGGCATCTTCCGGATGTCAGTCACAGAGCCATGAACTGTGCTTCTGGGAACAGGAGTGCACTGGTTTTCAGAGGTGGTCTGATGAGAAACCCGGCCACTGAACTCATGGCCAGCAGTTGACGTATCTTTAGGAATTATTCTTCCATCATCATCTACAGGCTCCTGACAGGACACAGGATGTGATGTGGCTGACCCCACCTGACAGCTCAGATCTGACTTGCCCAGGAGAGCCAGCCTGATTGGGTCCAATTCCTCAGGGTTTGATGTCAAACCTACCTCACTGGTTTCCAACAGATTTCTACTTTCGGAGGAAGGATCTTTACTCCATCTAAAGTCAGGTTTCACATATTCAGGCTTGCTACTCAGAGAAATAGTTTCAGTTGCTTTTCTAGCATTAGAGTTGTTCTGGATAATAGATGACAATGTTCCTTTCGCTCTATTCTGAAATGGAACTTTTTCTCTCAATTTTTCCATATCCCGTTCCTCCAATGGGGCTGGACTGGCTTGAATAATTGTGGTGCTCAACTCGCTGGTGATATCACTCTGAGTGCAACAAAATTTATTTTTAATAATCCACAGATAATATAACAATTTGAAACTATGCTGGCATAAGCTCAAGTAACAAAGAGATGTCTATGAAGTTTCTCTTTGAAAAAAAATTCATTTACACAAAGAGTAGTCTTGCAGTTGTGAAATGCAGACTTACATTAGAAAATTTGTGTTTGTTGTTTTGTAAAAGTATTATAAGAATAATAAATAGGAGATATACACTAAGTATATCTGAAAATTTTGCACAGATAAAGGACCAGGGTCTAATAAGTTTTTTAAGATTTAAGAGATTTGTGTAAACTTTACAATAAAAATCTAAATAAATTAGTAACGAATGAGTGGGGGGCCGAGCAAGTTTGAAATAACAATCTTGAGGTCAGGCATTGGCTCAGCAGGCTAGCAGGGCCCGCCCCACTATCTGTCCATGCTGCTGCCTAAGCTTGAAGATTCAAAGATGTTAACTTTTTTTTGTTTTGATTTTTTGAGATGGAGTCTTGCTCTTGTTGCCCAGGCTGGAGTGCAATGGTGAAATCTTGGCTTACTGCAACCTCCACCTCCCGGGTTCAAGCCATTCTCCTGCCTCAGCCTCCCAAGTAGGTGAGATTACAGGCACCTGCCACCACGCCCTGCTAATTTTTTGTATTTTAGTAGAGACGGGGCTTCACCATGTTGGCCAGGATGGTCTTGAACTCTTGACCTCAGGTGATCCGCCCACCTCAGCCTCCTAAAGTTCTGGGATTACAGGTGTGAGCCACCAAGCCCGGCCAGAGATGTTACCTTTTATGTGTTCTAAGCCCTCTCCTATTTCTAAACTTGTGTGGTTCTATGAAGCATGAAATTAACAATCCCAGTAAATGTCCACACTCATTTCTTTGTACATAATGCATAACCTGAGGAGTAACACCTACAGCTCTGTGGGATGGACCAGCTGAAATTTAGAGACTAGAAAGATGTAATCTTCACTGACTGCTTTGGTACTTGGTTTATAAATTTCTCCTGGCCAAAGCTTCAGAAATAAAGACACTAAGACACAAAGACTATATTATTTGCTAATTAACAATAACAAATAATATGTATCCAGTGGTGACTTACTAGGTGACAAGCACAGCCCTCACATACTATTCCTCCTTACAGATGAAGAAACAGGTTTTGAGGGAAGTTTAGTAATCTGTCTGAGAAGGCAGCAGAAGATAAGTTATCTGACACCATAGCCCAGCTCTCAACCACTACGATAAGAATATGCAGACTCAATATCAACAACAACATGAAAAAGACAGCTATCAAAGAAAAGAGTGTAATGCTCTAACACTATGCTGTGTATTCAGTAACTCTTCAGTAGCTTGGTGGAAAAGGACTATGCAGCACACCCACAGCAGTCATAGTTAGCTCATTAAAAAACTAAACACTTTCACATCCACAACAAACACACACAAAAACACGTTCACACTAGCTACTCCCACATAAATCTCTCTGATCTTCTGTTCTAACCCCACTGCTACTGCCTTGACCTAAGTGTACACTGTCTCTTGCCTGAACCACTACAGTGGCCTCATGTCAAATCTCCGATTTTAATTTTGCTCCTCCTGGTCCCTCCTTCTTCACTGCTGTTGGAGTGAGCTTTTAAAACATCAAACCAGCCTGGGCTTGGTGGCTCATGCCTGTAATCCCACCACTTTGGGAGGCCAAGGCAGGAAGATCAGTTGAGGCCAGGAGTTCAAGACCAGCCCTAGCAACATAGCAAGACCCTAATAAAAAAATTTTTTAATTAGCTAGGTGTGGTGGTGGGCACCTAAATAGTCCCAGCTACTTGAGAGGCCAAGGCAGAAGGAACACCTGAGCCCAGGAGTGCAAGATCAGCCTGAGGAACATAAAAAGACTCTGTCTCAACAAAAAATTTAAAAATTAGCCAGGTGTGATTAGTGTACACCTGTAATCCCAGCTACTTGGGAGGCTGAGGCAGGAGGATCATCTGAGACCAAGAGTCCCAGGCTGTAGTGAACTGTAATCGTGTCACCGTAATCCAGCCTGGGTGACAGAACAGGACCATTTCTAAAAATACAAAAACACAAAATCAAAACAGATCATGACAGTGACCTGCTAAAAAGCCTTCAAACTCTGATATTTTAAACCCAGCACCATTCATGGTTTGGCCACCCCTCTTCTAGCCTCATCTACTTCTCCCCACTGACATGATTCACTGTGGCTATTCTAAACTTCCTGGAGCACCTCAGATGCAGTGTGTACCTTACAACTTTCCATCTCCCCGTGTGTTAACTCTGCTTCCTCCCTGCCTAACTCCTAGCAGTCCTGCAAAGTATGGCTTCAGTGTATTTATTCCTGCCAGAAACCTTTGCTGAAGCACCCCCCAGGCAGTCAGACTTCCAACCCCCACCTTCTGAGTCCCCACAGTAAGTGAGCAGCATGGTGCACTTCATTACACAATGTGCCTTGCCAGACAGAGCTCTTCAAGGGCAGATCCTAAAATATCTGTACCTCTGTGACTACCAGCATGAGTAGGTATTTAATATGTATACACACACAATAATCATTTTAAAGGTAAAAGAGAAACACAGAAGTTTTACAGGCTTGAACTGTAGTCTGAATCAAACATCTGTAACACTTTAAGAGTTGACAGCCTTGGTAATAAATAATCCAAGTGACTGCCCACCTTGCAGTCCTCCAGGCCACCATCTGTGGTTGTGGTAGGATAGGAGTTCTCTGGTTCGGACACATACGTCAGCCTGCTCACTCCAGCAGGTGAGCACGCCAAGAGAGACAATTCCCGCTCACAGGGAGGCTGCTGCTGCGCTGCTGAACCAAAGGACTCTAATGCACACCTGAAAAAGAAGAGTAGCTCACATCAGGAATTCTCCAGTCCTTCAACTATCTACATTAGAAAAAATCATTCCTATGTGCCTACAATCTTGCAAATAACTCAATCATGAATTCAATGTTTAAAATTAATTATCTAAAGTTGTAAAGGATATTCTCACTGAATGAAGCATCTGTTAAGCTACTATAAAATGTACTGTGGCATTTTCATTAATAAATACCATATAAAGACATAGCAATATTAGCTATTCATTCTATAAAAATCTGCTGAGTATCTGATACAGGGAAATGAACAGAAGCACTCAAGAATTCCCACCCTCAAAGAGCAAAGAGGAAAAAAAAGCACACAGATAAGCGCAAAGAAATGGAAATGGTCACACACCACTATGAGACTATCAAGCGGTACAACTTTCGGTTGAGCAATTAAGCGGTACATATTAAAGGCCTCTTGACTCAGACATTCTACATCTAGGAATTTATCCTGAGGAAAAAAATTAATGATAAATATAAAGACTTCACAAAAAGGACATGTCATCACTTCACTGTGGATAATAAGTGGGAAATCTTAAATCACACAAGAGGAACTGAACTACAAAAATCAGAGGACAGACATGCAATACAACACTATGTGGCCATTCAAAAGCATGTTGTTCTAGCCTTGGCTCAGACAGATGTCCCTGCCATAAAACGTAAAATGAAAAGATCAGAAAGCGACAAATAGTATGAGTCCCACACCTATCTACACATATACCAGGGTTACTTCCTCATTATTCTGTTCATTAACACCTTCCATAGGGCTGCCAGCTGAGAGGCAAGGAGCGGAAAAGAGACTGCACCTCTTGAGGGGAAGTGGCAGAGTCACAGTGCAAAAGAGCACAGGGGATAGGAAGTGTCAAGCCACCTTTGGAAACAGTCTCCACACCTATGCTCTGCCAGTTAGCTTCAATTCAGCCCTTCACTTGACTGGATTCCACCATCTTTCTTTTTTGTACAAAGTTCAGAATACTCAGCTAGGCAATGGACATACACAGAAAATTAAAATTTGAATTCTGAACTTTTAAAAAGTCCCAAATCAAGATGGTGTCGTCAAAATACCACTTAGTAAGTTTCTAACCAATGGCAACAAAGTAGTACTAACCAAACTGCTTCAGGCCTTCTTTAGCTTTCCCATGACATGTACCTACATGGGTTTCTGTATGCATGTGCATACACACACACACACACACACATAGCATGATATAGTACGGAAAATGTTCTGAGTCACTGGATGATGTGCTGTATTAGTTTGACTCCTTTGGTTAACAAGAACGAGTGCGTTTAGGTAAATTTCCTCAAGTAATGAAAAGTGAACTGCAAGAACACATGCAAAATAAAATGGGGGGGCATACTGTATGACACACCAAAGTAATAGTGAAGAATCAACACAGAGATACAGCCTAATAAAATTATTAGACTTGAAAAATAAAGAATTTGGGCAAAAACTTGCAAAATGATCAAGTCAATTCAAAGGCAAAAAGAACCGTCTAGTCTCAGATATCCCTCTAGTCTTCCACAGGGACAGTAAAGCAATACCTATAAGAAACATAAGAGAAGAATGTATAAGCCAAAGACTTTAAACATACTATGCCATGTCACAGCCATATGATCTTCAAATTTGCTTTGAGCTGGGTGACTAATAACATATCTGTTAAAATATGCAGGCCAGGTGTAGTATCTCATGCCTGTAATCCCAGCACTTCGGGAGGCCGGGGCGGGTGGATCACCTGAAGTCAGGAGTTTGAGACCACACTGGTCAACATAGTGAAACCCCATCTCTACTAAAAATACAAAAATTAGCCAGACATGGTGTCATGTGCCTGTGGTCCCAGCTACTTGGGAGACCAAGGCAGGAGAATTACTTGAACCCAGGAGGCAGAGGTTGTGGTGAGTTGAAACTGTGCCACTGCACTCCAGTCTGGGCCACAGAGCAAGACTCCCTCTCAAAAAAAAAAAAAAGAAATGCAATTAACCATTAAATAAGAAGTGACGTTGTATATGAAAGTGAAACTGAGACATCCATAAGGAGTCACAGAAAGACTTAAGCTCTCCACTGATATTTAGCACCATATGTGTTAAATATGTTGCTTCAGATGAATATGAAAAACTTTAATGGCAGCTTGGGAAATAGTTAATAGGTATCTTTGAAATCCAGTATTTTGAAAGAAATCAAAACTACATTTAACATTTTTGTTAATTTCACTGGTTAGGCAAATTTTTCCATTTATTAGGCTCTTTCAATAAACATATAAAAGATTTCTTATAAAGCCACAAAAGACATTCATAAAATTAAAATTTTATGAACAAAGTTATTCATCCCATTATCATCTAGATAGCAAAACAGTTAAGATACAAAGTACTCACCAGAAGTATCAAATGAATCATGACAGATCCATGATGCAGTCCGTAACATTACTAGTTTTCTTTTCAATTCGTTGAATAATTGTTATAACGAATGAAAAAAAAGCAGTGTACAAAAATTTGCACAGAAAAATAGCTGGAAAGAAATTCACAGCTTACAAGAGTCACCTTTGAGAGATGAATGCACAGATGAATAATTTTTCTTCTTTACACTTTTTTCCAATTTCCTATACTTAGCATGTATTTTTAATTTTTAAAAAAAGAAGGTACACACTTACCCTGATGAACTTGTTCCGGAAATTTCACTAGGAGAAGAATGACTCAGTGGCGATGTGGAAGGTCTGAAGCTCTCCTGCTCATCCTCTGAGCCACGTCCACCATGCTCAGGGGAGGTATTTTTCAAATCTATCAGACAGGAGTATTTTCCAGTGAGAAGAGAAAATAAACTTTGTAATTTTATGAACGTGACCAACAACTCATACACTTACCAGTATTTTTAGGTGAGACTATGGAATGGTTTTCAAAAGTCACATGCTTTTCACTGTTGCTTGTTTCACTGACACATTCATTCTGCCTCTGATTTTCTCTATTATCTTGTATTTCTTCACAATCTTTTAACAGACAAAGGGATGTTATTCTGGTGTTCTTCACTGATGAATAACCATCAAATGGAGTGGAAATTGAGGTGGCTTTTTCACTGTTACCAACATCTGTTAATTTGTTGTCAATGGAACATGTCTTCACATCAACTATTGCACTGCCATTCTCTCTTATATTTGTAAGTGAATTTCTTATATTTGTAAGTGAATTTGAAGACTTTATAGTTCTAAATGACTCTTGATTCTCACTCTCCCCACTTTCAACATGAACAATAGCTGCTGTGTTTTCTTCTGGTTCCCTCACACTTATACTAGTAGCACTTACGTCCACTGTATGAACATCTTGAGTAGTTTGTTCTTTGGGCAAAGATAAATCCCAAATATCAGATATACCAGCCCTTGAAAAATTTTCCAATCCACTTTCATATCTAATAACTTCTGTTTTTCTAAGGTATTTCTCCATATCAAATGCACTGGATCCATTACTTTTTTCTAAATCATTAGTTAAGAAATGACACATATGAGAACAGTCCTTTTGTTTCTCATCTTCCTGAAAAGTCTTGTTTCTGGTTTTATTTGAAAGTGCCTTGATCATAGCAGCAAGTTGGGAAGGATCAGTATTAACTGATGCCTCTGCGATGGCTGAAGCAATAGTGCTGATCCTAAGCACAGAATCACCACTATCTGGTAGCTTGTCTTTGCATCTTTGGGGTTTGTTGTTCATGAAGAAAGTGTCCTAGATGTGAGAAAATTAAACATCAGATAAATTTACCCCAGCTTCATGACTATTCAGTAGTCCTCCATTATCGTTGGGAAATGCATTTCAAGACTCCCAAGTGGATACCTGAAACCTCAGATAGCACAAATCCAACTGTTGTCAATCAGGGCATGTTTCTGTTCCTATCTTCTACCCAAAAATGTAATGCCTTTTCCACCTTAAATAAGCACTTATCTCTCACTGTGGCTAGAACTTTTGCAGTTTGGAGTGTGAAGCATGAATTTCTCTGTCCTTCTTTGTAATTTCACATGAAGAAGATTCATTTTTTCCATAGACCTCAGCAACTTCAGCATATTTTTTTTTCTTTCCTTATTAAGTCGAGAACTTTTACCTTTTCACTTGAAGGAGGCACTTGATAGTGCTTGATGTATCCAAATTGCCAGCAACACTACTCTTGCACTTTGGGGCCATTACAAAATAAGAGTGACTTGAACACAAGCACTGCGATATCACTGGAGTTGATCTGATCACCAAACATTACGAAATGACTAATGGGCAACAAGTGAACATGGGTGGAGAAGTTGGACAAAAGAAAGACTCACACCCCACCAGGATGGAGCAAGGTGGTGGGAAGATTTCATCATGCTACTAAGAATGACATATAATTTAAAACTTACAAACTATTTCTGGAATTTTTCACTGAATATTTTTGCACCACAGTTGACCACGGGTAACTGAAACTGCAGAAAGCAAAACTGGAAAAGAGGGGGCTACTGTATTCGTTCGATCTTTATAAGCATGATGTAGGATTTAACAGCAACAAAAAAATTAAGGGTACACCAGTTAAATATCCTAATGAAAAAGACAGCTGCTATCAACTTTAATTATATAGTAGCAGGTTATTTATAAAATGGATTATTGTTTATTTTTAAAAAATCATCAGGAATGAAAGACATGGTAAAACTGAATCATATAATTTAAAACCAAAATTTAAGATACTGAGATTGAAAAACTGAGTTATTGTGACAACAAGTATAATTCTTAGTAATTTCATTCAACTGTTAGAACTATTTATAAGCAAGACATAAATAGGAATCATGAGTAAAAAAATGAAATGAGCATAACAGTTAAAAAACATAAAACTATTTAATAACAACAAAAAAACACATGTTAAGACTTCTGTCTCTAGTAACAGCAGACTAGGTAATTTAAACCAACTTCATGCTAAGAACAATTAGAACTGAACAGCGTATTCAAAAACATCTCTTTGAAAGCACTGGCAAGCTTAAAAAGCAGTGTAAATAAAAAATAAAATAAATAAAAAAAGAAATGAAATAATAAAAAAGCAGTGTAAATTTATGGGGCCAAAATTTAAGAGAAGAAAGTAACCCAGAGAGGTAAGCCCAACATTGGGGATGCCGTTCCCTAAGGGTATCTGCTGCTTCAAGAAAAGGCTAAGCAAAGCTATTCTTGTGGGAATACAGGTATAAAAACTGAAATCTGCCAATGAATGACTGGCATTGGGGGGGGTTCAGCGTGTTTGTGTGTGTGTGTGTGTGGGTGCGTGTGTGTGTGTGTGTAAGAAAGAGAGAGAGAGAGAGAGACAGAGAGAGAGAGAGAGAGAGAGAGAGAGAGAGAGAGAGAGAGAGAGAGAGAAAGAGACAGAGAGAAAGACATCACAGTAAAACATTCATGCTTTGGGATGAGACCACAAAGTGATACACCCAGCAGTAAAGGTAAACCAACATCTGACTGGTTCTCATAAGGATGAGGCTCAGCTCCAATCAGCTCAATTCCAATAAATGAATTAAAGTGATCTGCAATTGCTAGTATACCGTGCTCCCTATCAGAAGGGTACATAAATCCGGTTTGGAAGATATCATCTCCCTTAGCCTCAAATTATTTCATTGATTTTTCCTCTAAACTGTAGGGTAAAACAAAAGCTACCCAAGCGCATCACAGTAAAATGGATAAAAACCAAAGAGAAAACAACAAAAGACTGACAGCCAACTTTTAAAATGAAATGACATGAAAAAAATACATTCAAAGTGCTAAAAGTTATTCCTAACAATTCTATAGCAAGCAAAAATACACATCAAGACACATCAAGAATAACAGGGAGATAAAGACATTTTAGAGAGACAATAAACAGAAAATTCATTATCACTAGTCCCTTACTTAAAAAAAAAAAAAAGTTAAGGATATTCTTTAAAAAGAAAATTAACCTCAGATGAAAGATCAGAAATATATATTGGTTATTTATAAATCATCATCATGTCCTATAAGGTTTAAATACAGAGATAAAATATAAAACAAGAAAAGCTTTTAAGTCTAGCATAAATTGAGTATTTTGTGATCCTTGGGATGCCAAATAAGACAAAGAAAATGAAGAATTTTTACTAAACATCAGTAAGCCAAGAGACAGGTTATAATTATTTGGGTAATCATTAAAATAATATATATAATTACCAAATCAATAGAGAAAATTGGAATCATATAAAACCCTTCAACAATCTCAAAGAATGCCAAGAGAAAAAGAATAAAATCTAGGTGAAACAAATAAAAAGCAAATAAAATAAGCAGATTCAAACCCCCATGTGTTGGAAATTCCATTAAGTGTAAGTAGAAAGACTGTGATATAGTTTGGATGGCCCCTCCAAATCTCACGTTGAGATGTAATCCCTAGTGTTGGAGGATGGGCTAGCGGGGAGGTGTCTGGGTCATAGGGGTGGACCCCTCATGGCCTGGTGTTACCTTGTGGTAGTGAGTGAGCTTTCCCAAAATCTGGCTGTAAGTGTGTGGCTCCTTCCCCATCCTTGCTTTGGCCATGTGATGTGCCTGGTCCCGCTTGGCCTTCTGTCATGATTGCAAGCTAACTGAGGCCTCCCCAAAAGCCAAGCAGATGCCCACACTACACTTCCTGTATAGCCTGCAGAACTGTGAGCCAATTAAACCTCTTTTTTTAATAAATTATCCAGTCTCAGGTATTTCTTTATAGCAATGCAAGAAACAGCCTAATAACACTACCAGACTGGTTGAAAAGCGAAATCCAACAGCATGTCCCAATAACATCTAAAATATAAGGATATAGAAAGATAAAAAGTAAAATAATGGTCAAAATATAACATGCTAACACTAACCAAAGAAAGCGGGTATTGACATTGTTAATATCAGATTAGATTTAGGAAAAAATCATTTCTACAGACTGAGGGAGACATGCTCAATAAAGGATTTGATTTTTTGTCAGCAAGAACAATTTTTATGGACCAAAACAATTTTACGAAGAATTTAAGGCAACGAGTTTTATGCACAATTTGTATATACCTAAAACTACATCTTCAAATGTTTAAAGTAAATGTTAATATGCCTATAATGATTAATGAACAAATTCACAATCATGGTGGGAGATTTTAAAATCTATGTAACTGAAAGAACAGCACAGGAGATGGATCCAAGATGGCCGATTAGGAGCAGCTCAGGATTGCAGCTCCCAGAAAAAGCACGGAGGGACTGCAGGAAAGTTCAAACGGCAGCTGGATGGAGTCCACAGCAGCTCAGTAAAGTCTCTAGAGGCAGACAGTGACTAGGCTGCCTCCTCGCTGGGCAGGGCAGCCCTGAAAAAAGACAGCAGCACAAGAGAAACTCATAAATAAAGCCCTAAATCCCCGGGACAGAGCACATGGGGAAAAAAAAAGGGGTTTGTGAGTTCTGCTGCAGCAGACTTAAACGTACCTGCCCAGCAGCTATGCATTTCTTATGAGCCCTAAGCTAGTGCTGCTCAAAGAATTGTCAGTAGACTGCTGATGGTACTGAAACTGTTTAAGAGTCTGAATTGAAGCAATTATAGAAAGTGAAAGTAAGGATTTAGAAACTTTTATTGCAAATTTTTATTTCATAACATTCAAACAAATATGTATGGAGCTTCTTTCCTTGGAGTGAGCACAGAGAAGTTTGTTGTTAAACATGGTGAATTGCATGTTAATTGAGCTGCCTAGAAAAGCACAGCAATATTACATTCCAAACTGTGATACTTTAAGGTTAATTAGTTATTTATAATCCAAAAGTCCATAAAAAGCTGAGAATATGCAAGCATCTTTTGCAAATATTCTTTCCATTTTTTTAAATTTAAAAACATTTATAGGCCTGGTGCAGTGGCTCATGCCTGTAATCCCAGCACTTTGGGAGGATGAGGTGGGCAGATCAGTTGAGTTCAGGAACCTGAGACCAGCCTGGCCAACATGGTGAAAACCTGTCTTTAAGAAAAATACAAAAATTAAGAAAGAGGTCCAGTTTCAGTTTTCTACAGATGGCTAGCCATTGTTTCTAATACCATTTATTAAATAGGAAATCCTTTGCCCATTGCTTGTTTTTGTCAGGTTTGTCAAAGATCAGATTGTTGTAGATGTGTGGCATTATTTCTGAGGCCTCTGTTCTGTT
>CAUYLG010064100.1:0-23253 GCA_963573385.1 Cacajao melanocephalus | reverse complement strand
AACAACGATAGTCAGGACTGGAACTCAGCTATGGATCAAGTGGACCTAATAGACATCTACAGAACTCTCAACCCCAAATCAACATAATATACATTTTTATCAGTGCCACATGGCACTTATTCTAAAATCAACCACATAATTAAATGTAAAACATTCCTCAGCAAATGCAAAAAACTGAAATCATAACAGTCTCTCAGATCACAGTGCAATCAAATTAGAACTCAGGATTTGATAAATCTCTCAAAACTGCACAATTACATGGAAATTGAATAACCTGTTCCTGAATGACTCCTGGGTAAATACTGAAATTAAGGCAGAAATCAAGACATTCTTTGAGACCAATGAGAAAAAGGAGACAATGTACTAGAATCTCTGGGATACAGCTAAAGCAGTGTTAAGAGGGACATTTATAGCACTAAATGCCCACATCAGAAAGGTAGAAAGATCTCAAATTGACACCCTAACATTACAATTAAAAGAGCTAGAGAAGCAAAAGCAAACAAATCTAAAAGCAAGTGGAAGACAAGAAATAACTAAGATCAGAGCAGAACTGAAGGACATAGAGATACGAAAAACTGTCAAAAAATCAATGAATACAGGAGCTGGGTTTTTGAAAAGATTAACAAAATAGTTATGGAAATCTGGCTAGACTAATAAAAAATAAAAGAGAGAAGAATCAAATAGACATAATAAAAAATGGTAAAGGGGAGATCACCAGTGACCCCACAAAAATACAAACTATCATTAGAATATACTATATATACCTCTATACAAATAAACTAGAAAATCCAGAAGAAATAGAGAAATTCCTGGACACATACACCCTCCAAAGACTAAACCAGGAAGAAGTCGAAACCTTGAATAGACTAATAACAAATTCTGAAATTGAGACAGTAATTAATAGGCTACCAACCGAAAAAAGTCCAGGACCAGACGGATTCACAGCCCCATTCTACCAGACATACAAAGAGAAGAAGGTACCATTCCTCCTGAAACAATTCCAAACAATTTAAAAGGAGGGACTCCTCCCTAACTCATTTTATGAAGCCAGCATCATCCTGATACAAAACCTGGCAGAGACACAACAACAAAAAAAGGAAACTTCAGGCCAATATCCATGATGAACATCAATGCAAAAATCCTCAGTGAAATACTGGCAAACAGAATCCAGCAGCACATACAAAACGTTTTCCACCATGATCAAGTTGGCTTCATCTATGGGATGCAAGGCTAGCTCAACATATCCAAATCAATAAACATAATCCATTACATAAAAACAACCAAAGAAAAAACCACATGGTTATCTCAATAGATGGAGAAAAGGGCTTTGATGAAATTCAACATCCCTTTATGTTAAAAACTCCCAATAAGCTAGGTGTTGATAGAACATATCTAAAGATAATAAGAGCTATTTATGACAAACCCACAGCCAATATCATATTGAATGGTCAAAAGCTGGGAGAATGCCCTTTGAAAACTGGTCCAAGACAAGGATGACCTCTCTCACCAGTCCTATTCAAAATATTATTGGAAGTTCTGGCCAGGGCAATCAGGCAAGAGGAAGAAATAAAGTGTATTCTAATAGGAAGAGAGGAAGTCAAATTGTCTCTGTTTGCAGATGACATGATCGCATATTTAGAAATACATTGTCTCAGCCCCAAATCTCCTTAAGTTGATAGGCAACTTCAGCAAAGTCTCAGGATACAAAATCAATTTGCAAAAATCACAAACTTTTTTTTAACACAAACAATAGACAAGCAGAAAGCCAAATCATGAATGAACTCCCATTCAAAACTGCCACAAAGTGAGTCAAATACCTAGGAATACAGCTAACAAGGGACCTGAAGGACTTCTTCAAGGAGAACTGCAAACCACCAATCAAGGAAATAAGAGAGGACACAACCAGATGGAAAAACGTTCCATTCTCATGGATAAGAAGAATTAATATCATGGAAATGGCCACACAGTCCAAAGCAATTTATAGAATCAATGTTACTTCTATCAAACTACCATTGATATTCTCCATAGAATTAGAATAAACGGCTTTAAATTTCATACGGAGTCAAAGAAAACCCCATATAGCCAAGACAATCCTAAGCAAAAAGAACAAAGCTGGAGGCATCATGTTACCTGACTAAACTATACTACAAGGATACAGTAACCAAAACAGCGTGGCACTGGTACCAAAACAGATAGACCTATGGAACAGATCAGAGGCCTCAGAAATAACACCACACACCTACAACCATCAGATCTTTGAAAAACCTGACAAAAACAAGCAATGGGGTAAGGATCTCCTATTCAATAAATGGTGCTGTGAAAACTGGCTAGCCATAAGCAGAAAACTGAAACTGGATCCCTTCCTTATACCTTATACAAAAATTGACTCAAGATGGATTGAAGACTTAAATGTAAGATCAAAAACCATAAAAGCCCTCTAAGAAAACCTAGGCAATATCATTCAAGACACAGGTATGGGCAAAGACTAGGATGAAAACACCAAAAGCCAAAATTGACAAATGAGATTTAATTAAACTAAAGAGCTTTTACACAGCAAAAGAAACTATTGTCAGAGTGAACAGCAACCTGCATAATGGGAGAAAATTTTTCAATATACTCATTGACAAAGATCTAATGGAATTTACAAGAAACTTAAATACATTTACAAGAAAAAAAACAAACAATCCCATCAAAAAATTTGCAAAGAATATGAACAGGCACTTCTCAAAAGAAGACATGTATGCAGCCAACAAAAAAATGAAAAAAAGCTCAACTGATCATCAGATAAATGCAAATCAAAACCAAATGAGATACCATCTCATGCCAGTTAGAATGGCAATTATTCAAATGTCAAGAAACAATAGATGCTGACTAGGCTGTGGAGAAATAGAAACGCTATTGTACTGTTGGTGGGAATGTACATTAGTTCAACCATTATGGAAGACAGTATGGCAATTCCTCCAAGATTTAGAAGTAGAAATACCATTTGACTCAGCAATTCCATTACTGGGTATATACCTAAACGAATATAAATCATTCTACTATAAAGACACAAGAACACGTACGATTATTGCAGCACTATTTATATTAGCAAAGTCATGGAACCAACCCAAATGCCAATCAATGATAGACTGGATAAATATAATATGGTACATATATACCATGGAATACTGTGCAGTCGCAAAAAGAATGCAGGGACATGGATGAAGCTGGAAGCCATCATCCTCAGCAAACTAACACAGGAAAAGAAAAGCGAACACCACATGTTCTCACTCAAAAGTGGAAGTTGAACTGTGAGAACACATGGACACAGGGAAAGGAACAACACACACCAGTGCCTGTTGGGAGGTGGGGGAAGGGGAGGGAACTTAGAGGATGGGTCAATAGGTGCAGCAAACCACCATGGCACATGTACACATATATAGCAAACCTGCACATTCTGCACATGTATCGCAGGACTAAAAGTAAAGCAAAATAAAATAAAATAAGCCATGGGAGCTTGCTCCCTCTTTCTGCCATGTGAGGACACAGCTAGCAGGTGACATCTTTGAAGCAGATAGCTAGTCCTTACTAGCCACTAAATCTGCTAACCCCTTGATCTTGAACTTCCAAGCCTCCAGAACTGTAAATAATACATTTCTTTTGTTTACACGTTACTCAGTGTAGGGTATTTTGTTATAGAAACCTGAAGAGACTAGACAGAAATGTGTATCAAGAAGGGAGATGCTGCTGTAACAAATATCTAAAATGTAGAAGCAGCTTTGAAGCTGCGTAATAGGTAGAGGCTGGAAGAGTGTGTAGGAGTATGCTAGAAAAAGCCTACATTGCCATTAATTGAGCATTAACGGTAATCTGGTGAGGTTTCAGAAGAGGAGGGCTGTAGAGAAAGCCTCCATTTTTATTTTTTAGCAATTACCTAACTGATCAGGATCAGAATGTTGGTCGAAATATGGACAGTAAGAGCCATTCTGATGAGGTCTCAGATGAAAATGAGGAACATATTATTGGAAACAAGAGGAAATATCTTCCATGTTATAAAGTGGCAATAAACTGATAAATTGTGTTCATGTCTTATTGTTTTGTGGAAGGAGAAACTTTGGAGCCATGATGTAAGATGTTTAGTAGAAGAATTATCTAAACAAAGTGTTGAAGGTATGGCATGGTTTTTCTTGATTGTTTATAGTAAAATGAAAAGAGAGAGAAACAATTTAAGGATGGTATTTATAATCAAAAAGGAAGCAGAACTTAAAGATTTGGAAAATTCTCAGTCTGTAAAAAAATCAGTAAACATGTTTAAGTGAGGACACTAGTGAAGTGACCAAATTAACTTTTTAAAAATTTTCATTTTTAATACTTTTGGACACAAGAGAACATTGAATAAGGAGGTTAGTATGGACAGAAGGAAGGAAAATGCTGTTCAAGACAGTGCAAAACTAACCCTGAAGGCGTTTTTGAGAGCTTTGTCGCTACCCTGCTCATCACAGGCCCAGAATTCCAGGGTCTTGGGGACAGAATGATTTCGAGGCTCTGCTCTCAACATTCTGATGTTGTACTCCTTGGCAAGCCCATATATGGTTCAAATGGACCCAGGGGTGATTTGGGCCACACTTCTGCAAGGCATAGGTGGCAAACCATCGTGGTGTCTAAACAGTGTCATTTCCACAGGCAGGCAAAAGTGCACAAGCTTTAGAGGCATGGCTACCTTCACATAGATTTCAGAGGATACCCTGGAGATCCTTGGGGAATGGGCAGAGGACTACCACAGGGTCAGAGTAGGGTCAATATCCCTACTAGGGAAATGCCCAGCAGAACCAGGGACGTCAAAGGGTCAGGGACGTCAAAGACAGTTCCAACTAGGGTAAGACCTGGTGAAGCCATGGAGGTAGGGCTGCCCTTGAAACCCCACACTTGTAGAGCCACCAGCACGTAACTACAGCCTGGGAGAGCAGCAGGCATACAATCCCAACACATTAGAGCTGGGCCCATCAAATACATGATGACGGTGCCTATTGGACACTTGAGGACCTTACCCCAGCCTAAGTCTGCCTGGAAGGTGAGACATTAAATCAAAGAAGATTATTTTGAAGCTGTGAAATTTAATGTTGTTTGCCCTGTTTGTTGGGTTCTGAACTTGATCAGGGCCTGTCACTCCTTTCCCTTTTACTATTTTTCTCTTTTGGAATCAGAACGTCTATCCTATGCCAATCCCTTTGCGTTTGGGAGGCACAAAACTTGTTTGATTTTACACATTTACAGTTAGAAAGCTATTTTTCCTCATTAGATACCCTAAGTCTCACTCATATCCAATTTAGATGATATTGAGATTATATTCTGGACTTTATATTTTCAGTTGATACTAGAATGAATTAAGACTTAAAGAGTTAATGGGATATAATAAACGTAGTTTTTATGTGAGGAGAAAATAAATTTGGAGGATCAGGTGCAGAATGTTATAGTCTAAATGTGTCCCCCCTCCAAAAGTTTATATTTTGAAACCTAATTCCCAAAAGTATTCACAGGTTGAGTCTTTGGGAGATGATTAGATCCACCCTCATGAATGGGATTAGCACCCTTATAACGAGGCCTGATGGAGCATCTTCACTTCTTTTGCATGTGAGGACAAAGCTGTAAGGTGCCATCTTCACAGCAGAGAGTGAGCTCGAACAAGGCATTGAATCAGCGGGTGCCTGGATCTTGAACATCCCAGCCTTCAGAACTCTAAGCAATACATACCTGCATTCTTAAATAAATTATCAAATCTAAGTTATTTTGTTATAGCAGCCTAAATGAACCAAGACAGAAGGTAATTCACTCATGAGGGTGGAGCCCTCATGAATGAGATTTGTGCCCTTATAAGAACAGACAGGAACACCTGCTCGTAGTGTCTCTGTTCTTCACTATGTAGATAAAATGAGAAGACTGCCATCTGCAAATAAGAAAATGATTTCTTCTTAGATATAAGATCTACAGTCACTTTGATCCTAAACTTCCCAGCCTACAGAATTGTGAGAAAAAAATGTCCATGGTTTAATCTGCCCAGCCTATGGTATATTTTTTATAGCAGACCAAACTGAATAAGACAGGCTCTGTCTGATTTAGGCATCAGGGTCATACTAGCCTAAAAGAACAAGTTGGGTTGTGTTACATCCTCTTATTTTACAAAAAGTTTTTTTTTTCTTTAATTTGAATTAGTTCTTCTTTAATCATGTTACAATTCACCAATAAAGCCATCCAGGCCTGGGTTGTTCTTTGTGGAAAATATGTTTATTAATAACTCAGTCTCTTTACCTATTGAAGTATATAGTCAGATTTTCAATTTATTCTTGGATAATTCTCTATAGCTCTTGTCTTTATATAAAATTTTCCACTTCATCAAGTTACCTATTTTTTTGCAATATAGTTGTTCATAATATTTTCTTTAATTATTCTTTCTGTAAGATTGTTGGTAATGTCACCCCTTTCTTTCCTGATTTTATTAATTTCCGTATTCTGTCTTTTTTCTTGGCCAGTCTAGTTAAATGTTTGTCAAGATTGTTTACTTGTTAAAAAAATTTTTTTTAAATTTTATTGCTTCTTTCTACAAACTTCCTATTCTCCATTTTATTTATTTCTTTTTAAACTTTTATTATGTTCCTTTGGGAGGAAGCCAGAGAAAGTTCAATTTTTTTTTCTATTTTCTTAAGGTAGAAGTTTACATTATTGATTCTAGATAATTATTTCTTAATGTAAGCATTAAAACTATAAATTTCCTTATCTGTAGTTTGAATTTTCTCCCTTCAGAAATATATTTTGAAGTCACAAACCTTAATGCCTTTAAATTCCATCTTATTTGGAAATAAGTAATTTTCAGATTTCATTAAGATTAAATTATTAGAGATGCCTTAATTCAATACGGCCAGTTTACTTATAAGATGGGGAAATGATGGATATATGAAGAATGAAAATTATATGAAGACATAGAGAGAAAATATCATGTGAAAATAGGTGAGAATTTTGTATCTACAAGCTAAGGAATGCCAAAGACTTCTAGCAAACCACCAGAAGCAAGGAAGAGGAAGGGAAGGATTCTCTTACAGGTTTCAGAGGGAGAACATTTATGCCAACACCTTCATTTCTGAATTCTAGCCTTGATAACGGGGAGATAATAAATTCTGTTGTTTTAAAGCACCCAATTTATGATATTTTGTTACAGTAGCCCTGGGAAACTAATACTCCCTCTAAATCACTGTTTAGTTTCATCTCATAAATATTGGCATGTTGTCTTTTCATTTTAATTCATCATCTTGGAATTTATTCCTGGACCCACTTGTTATTTAGTAGTTTAACATTTAATTTTTAGGTGTTTGTGATTTTCTCATATTTCCTTCTTTATTTATGTTTAATTCCAATCTTTTCTGATTGGAGAACATCCTTTATATTATTTCAGTGCTTTTAAATTTATTGAGACTTGTTTTGTGGCTTTATATATGGCCTATTCTGTAGAATACACGACATGCACTTAAGTAGAAAGTGTATCCTCCACTGTTGCATGAAGGATTCTATAGATATGTTAGTTTTAGGTGTTTTAGAATGTTGTCCTCATTTTCTATTCATTGTTGAACTTCTTTCTAGTTCTGTCTTTTACTAAAAATGGAATATTGGAATCTCCAACAATTCTTCTTGAATTGTTTATTTCTACCTTCAATTATATCAGGTTTCACTTCATGTATTTTGCAGCTGTGGTGTTAGGTGACCATATGTTTAGAATTGTTTGATGGATTAACTTTTCTACCACTATAAAATGACCTTTTGTGCCTCTGGTAACATTTTATCTTAAACTTTGTTTTGTCTGATATTAGCGTAAATACTGCAGCTATCTTTTGGGTACTGTTTGCATGCCTTTTCTTTTCCTATCCCTTTACTTTCAACCTAGTTTTGCTTGAATTTAAATTTTATCTGTGTAGACAGCATATAAGTGTACCATTATTTTTGCCTTTATCCATTCTGCCAATCTCTCCCTTTTAATTAGAATGCTCAATTTACATTTACTGTCATTACTAAACATTTCAGACTTAAGTCTACCATTTGCTGTCATTTTCTGCATGTTAAGTCTTCTTGTTTCTCTCTTCCTTCATTACTGCCTTCTTTTGTATTAAACAGGTATTTTCATTTTTAATGTTTTAATTTTTTGCCATTTTTTTCAATTCAATTTTTGAGTTATTTTCTTAGTAGTTTCTCAGGGGATTACAGTGAATATATTAAGTTATACCAATCTAGTTCTCATTAATGCTAACTTAATTTCTCCTCTACAACTCTATTATCTCCCCTCTTTTTTGTACTGTTGTCATATTAATACACTGTGTGTTTGTTAAAATTGACATATAATTATTAGTTTATGCAATTGTGCTTAAATAAGATAGAGGAAATAGTGTTATTAGCCTATTTGATTATCTTACCAGTGTTATTTATTTCTCCATGTGAATTTGAGTTACTATTTAATGACTTATCATTTCAGACTGAAGGTCTCCCTTTGATGTTTCATAAAAAGAATTTGCTATTAATAAATTATCTGGTTTTTTTGGAAATACATTAATGTCTCTATTATTTTTAAAACATAATTTACTTGATATAGATTTATTGGTTTGCTGTTGGCTTTCAGGACTTTTTCTATATCATCTCACTTTCTTCTGGTCTTCAAAGTCTCTGATAAGAAATATGTGCTAATCTTATTGAGGATAACTTTTTATGTGATGAGTTCTTTTTCTCTTGCTGTGTTGTATATTCTTTCTTTGTCTTTCAACAGTTTGGTTTTGTGTCTAAATTTAAATGTCTTTGAGGGTTTTTTTTTTCTTTTTCTTTTTGGAGCTCTTTGAGCATCTCGGCTATGTAGAATAATTTATTTCATCAAATTCCAGAAGTTTTTGACCACGATTTCTTCAGATATTCTCTCTGTCCTTTTCTCTGTCTCTTCTTGTTTTTATTCCAGTTACGTTTATGTTGTTATGCCTGATGGTGTCCCACGGACTCCAAGGATCTGTTTAGTTTTTTTTAATTCATTTTTCTTTCTGTTTCTTAAATGGGATAAGCTAAAAGTATTTATCATCAAGGCGACCAATTCTTTTTCTGCCAGCTCAAATCTGCTGTCATTTCCCTTTAATGTTTTAATGTACTAATTGTAATTTCAACTCCATAATATCCATTAGTTTTTGTGTGCATGTACACGTTTTTTATTTATATTCTCTAAAAAATTACCTTAGTCTCTTTTTAGTCTCTTAGTTCAGATGATGAAGTATTTTATGACCAAGACAATTGTAGTCAACTTAGTCTGTTAGTTCAGATGATGGAATATTTTATGACCAATACAATGGTCAAAATCAATAGAGCAATCAGCCTGTAATGAGAGGAACCTAACAAGTGGATGCTATATCAATTGAGGCAGACAGCTTAATATAGAGACCAGAAAAAGAGGCAATTGAGCAGAGCCCTGCTAAGACTACCACCATCTCAGAGTGACTGTGTACATGCCCAAGGTTGTGACCTCTAAGGTAAGAAAAGAAAGGCTGCAGACTACATGGTAACATACTTCACTAAAATAGCCCAGGCAAATCACAAAACTAATAAAAAGGCAAAGAACAAGGACCAAAAAAGCCTGGGGGTGGAGGAAACACAGTGAGAAAGAGAGTAAGTAAACACAGTTGCTGTATTACATACCTACAATTTAGAATTTTCAAGAAAAATGAAAGAAAATTATACTTAAATAAGTAACAGAAACTATAATGACAATGTCTTATCAAATAGAGAAAATCAGTAAATAGAAATTATAACAAAAGAATCAAGTAAAAATTATAGAATTAAAGTGTATAAATACTGAAACAAAAAATTCACTAGAGAGTCTCAACAATAGACTTGGTCGAAGAAATAATTAAAAAACTGATAGGTTTGGAATTGTGTCTCTGTCCAAATCTCACGTCTAATTCTAATCCTTAATGTTAAAGGTGGCGCCTGGTGGGAGGTGATTGGATCATGAAAGCAGTTTCTCATGAATGGTTTAGCATCATTCCCTTAGTGCTGTTCTCCTAATAGTGAGTTATCATCAGATTTGATTATTTAAAAGTGTGTAGAACCTCCCCCCTCATTCTCTTTTTCATCTGCTCTGGCCATGTGAAGTGTTGGCTTCCTTTCCACTTTCTACCGTGATTGTAAGTCTCCTGGGACCTCCACAGAAGCCAAGCAGATGCTGCCATGCTTTCTGTACAGTCTACAGAACTGTGAGCCAATGAAACCTCTTTTATTTATAAATTTTGCAGTCTCGGGAATTTCTTTATAGTAGTGTTAGAAAGGACTAATACACAAACTTGAAAATAAATCTATAGAGATTATATAATCTGAAGAACAGAGAAAGACAAAAATGAAGATAATTTAACAGTTTCATACAAAAGTGAGACACCCTTAATCACACCAACATATACTTTATGGGTGTACCAGAAGGACAAGATAAAGTTAAATTAGCAGAAAAAAATATTTGAAGAAATATTGGCTGAAAACTTTCCTAATTTGATTTTTAAAATGTTAATCTACATAGCTATGAAATTTACCAAGCTCCAAGTAGGTTAAACTCAAAGAGAGCCACATCCAGATGCACTACAGTGAAAAACACATAATAACAAAGACAAAAAAATTTAAGAGCAACAAGAGAAAAATTACTTCATGATATACAAGGGAACATTAATAATATTAATAGCCATTTTCTCATTGGAAACCTTGGAGACTAGAAAGTAGTCTAGTTTAGCAGAGATAACATATTCAAAGTACTGACAATAAAAACTCTCAACCAAGAATCTCATGTTTAACAAAAATATATCTTCAAAAATAAACACAAAATAAAGATATTCCAAGATAAACAAACCCTGACAAATTTCATTGCTAGTAGACCCACCTTACAAGAAATATTAGGAAATTTTCAGGGTGAGAGAAAGTGACTATAGATGGAAATTTGAATTCACAGTAAGAAAGAACACAAATAAAAGTTATTATGTAATTATAAAAGACTGTATAAATGAATTTTATTTTGTTTCTGCTTTTAACTGATTTAAGAAGCACTTGTATAACACAGTATTTATATAATTGTGTTACTGGTCTATGACATACAGAAAGGTTATATATTTAACAGTAGTACAAAGTACAATAATAGTACAAAGGAGGTGTGTGAGGGCAATTTTGTACTGAAGTAATAAAATGGCAGCACATGGTAATTCAGAATCACAGGAAAAATGAAGAAAAGCGCAGAGGGTTAATAATAGTATGACAAACTATAAATATTTAATTACTCTGGCTGGGCATGGTGGCTCACGCCTATAATCCCAGTACTTTCAGAGGCTGAGGTGGGTGGATCACGAGGTCAGGAATTCAAGACCAGGCTGGGCAAGATGGTGAGACCTAGTCTCTACTAAAAATACAAAAATTAGCTAGGCATGGTGGCAAGTGCCTCTAACTGCAGCTATTAGGGAGGCTGAGGTAGAGAAGTGCTTGAACTTGGGAGGTAGAGGTTGCAGTGAGCCAAGATCATGCCACTGCACTCCAGCCTGGGTGATAGAGCAAGACTCCATTTCAAAAAAAAAATCACTCTTTTTCTTTTTCAGATTATTTAATAGATATAAAGTTACATAAAAAATTACCTGTGACAATATATTGCTGTTATATGTAAGTATTCTATGTATAACAACAGCAAAAAGTGGGAAGAAGTTATAGAGCTATTTAAGAGTACCAATTCTATGCATCAGTGGAATTAAATTTGTGGGAAGCTAAAATAGTTTTCAATACGTTTTACATTTTAAGCCCTAGAGCCACTATTACGAAAATAACTAAAAAATATAGTAAAACAAACCATTAAAACAATTGAATTGTTACACTAGAAAATATTCACTTCATGAAAAAGAAAGGAATAATAGATATATAAAGGAAGAAAAAGGAGGCATAGAGAAACAAAAAGTGAAATGACAGACATAAATCTAACTATCCAAAATGATGGTAAATGTGAGTAGATTAAGCAATCTAATCATAAGATAAAAATTCTCAGACTGGATTTAAAAAATAAAACAATAACATTATATTATTTCTACAAGAAATAAAATCCAAAGTTACAAACAACTTAAAGGAAAAGGTTGGAAAAAATTATATTAAAACAATGAGAGGAAAACTTGAGTGGCTTATATCAAAAGAATTAGACTTAATAAGAAAAATATGTTACTAGGGATAAAGTTGGATAAGGTACAATAATGAAATAATCAGCGTTACGGATAATATAACAATTACAAATATCAGTTCACCTAATGATGGAATCTCAAATTCTGTGAAGAAAAACTGATTGAATCAAAAGAAGAAACAGATAATTAAACAATGATTTTTAGGAATTTTAATCCTTAACTTTAAATAATGGATAAATAACATGGGCTTACTATAAAAGCAGAAAATAGACATGAACAACGTTATACACTAACCAGACCTAACAGACACGTATAGAATATTTCACTCAACAACAGTAGAATGTTTATTTTCCCAAATGCACAAAGAACATTTTCAAGGATATACAATATACTGGGTCATAAAGCAACCCCTGATAAATTTAAGAAGATTGAAATTATATCAAATATTTCTGGATCTTCTGCTCTGCATACCTTTCTTCCTGTAGTCACAGATTCAAGCCAGTGCACATACCATTAATTCTCACCTCTGTCTCCTCAACTCAACATGACCACAAGGCTCTGCATGGGTTCTTACTTCTTGAGCTGTGGTCTGGAATGTGCTGCCTCTACGCAGAAAGGTAGGCAGTGATAATGGTGTCCTCATTAGTTGCCCTTTACTGAGGCATGACAGTCCTGTGCTGCCTCTGACCAAATGGAAAACTACTTTAAATACAGTATTTAGTTTATTTTTCTAGTTTTTTTTGTTGTTGTTGTTAACTAGTAAGTTTAGTCTTCATTACTCTATCACAGCTAGAAGTGGAAATATTTTAACCATATTTTTGTTTTATTTTTGCTTTCATAGTAATTTGAATGTTTATGTAGTTAATAACTACATTTTCCTTTATAATTTATGCTTTTTCACTCTTATAGGAACTATCCTCTATCCAGATACCTTAAAGTATTGTTCTACATAATTTTCAAATGTGTTGAAGATTTTGTTTTACATGGTCAAGTTTTTAATCTATATAGAATTTCACTTTTCTTCCATTTGGTGTAATCTAGAGATCTAATATTATACATTCCTATAAAGAAAGAATAATTATTTTCAAACTTAGTATGAATTATCCTTCCTTTTCCACTAAATTTTCATGTCACTTCTATTAACTACTTTTTAAGAGAGTAAAATAAGCTCAAAAAGAAAGAAGAAAAAGGAAGAACAAAACATAAAAATAATACTGAAGAAAAATTTCTTTTCACACTTCTTCCAAACTCCCAATAATATAGTGCAAAAATAAACATTGATAAAATTATTCCCCATATTTCTAGAAAATTTCTATGTATACTTTAGTGTTATTTTAGGAACATATTACATAATTCTTTGTTAGAGTATATAGTATCTTGCTTTGTTGGGGTATATAATATCTTGCTTTTGTAATTTGAATTAATTTTTGACCTAATCTAAGTAAATAATAACTGTGAAATATTTGTTTCTTAATTTTAGGAACTTTATATAGTTATATATATATATAAATATATATATATATTATATATATAAATATATATATATTATATATATATAAATATATAGTTATATATATTTAATCATTTCTGCCAGTTGTGCACAAATTGCCCATGTCTTTGATAGAACATTGCCTCTTTGAAGAACTTATGTTTCTGCAGATGCAGAAAAGCTCATATTAGATAGAAAAAGGAATAATTATCCTTTATTACAATTAATTCTGAGTATTTGGGGTTGTATGATAATGGGAAGTTATGAAATTTTCTTTGTCCATGACAATCCCATTCTGCAATCCAACAGATTATAGAAAGACATTCTGATCTCATTACATCAGGCCCCTTACCAACATCTGAGCTTTCTAACCAATGGAAAGCAGTTGCAAAGCTTTGAGATATCCTGTTCCTGCTTTATCTGAGGTTTAATTACATATGTATGTATTCTACATTTGCCATTCATTGTTTCACTTTCTAAGATCAAATTATTTTTTACTAATCATTAATTACAGTAGACATTATATAAAAATTGAGAGGCTAATCAACTTGTTCAAAGTTATACAGTCATGGAAATGGTAAGAGCCAGGATTTGAAAGAATATCAGATTTTGTACACAATTATTTTTTACCACACCATAATGCCTTAGTCAGCCTTAAGCCACATGACATTTAATATATTGTTTTCTACATATTGTATTTTCAAGTAGTTTTGACTTAGGAATAATATTTAAAAATGAAACATAGGTATGTGTTCATAGCAATATTCCCTTTGGTGAGGGGTTTTGAATGAGGATTTATATTAATATAGTCATACCAATTGAATGAAGATGTATATGTAGATAAGACAGGTGAATTAGATATGAACCAGATTATTATTAGAAAAAATATTTTACTCCATACATACAACTGCCAAAAGCACATCGAAGAGGTATTCGAGTTAAATGCTATATTGAAAATATTTTGGAGTTAAAAAAATCTATTAAACAAATTGATACCATGATTATTTTGAAAGTTTTCTGTGCAATGTTTGACTTTATGACATGTTCTATCTCCAATCTTTAATATTTTCTTAAATTTTAATGTTCTATATTTTTTCATCTAAAACAAAGTGAGAAAATGCATTTCAAAGGAAAAAAAATAGGATAGTCCATTTGAAAAAGGAAACAATGGGACCCATTTGATGTTAGTGCTTTTTAAAGGAGAAGTCAGTGCCTCAGATGATTTATTCTATTTCTAACTATAATAGAAATGACTTAATTTCAATCATTTAAACTATCTGATTCAAATGAGATTTAGCCCTTCAGGCAATAATGTCTGAATTCATGACTAGCTATTCTGAAAATAATATAAACATCTTTTACTGTCTTCAGAATTTTTAAAAATTTGGTGTGAAAAATTCTAAAGTCACACATATTTACAAATCATTTTATTGATAAAGTAATTGTTAATCTTTTCTCATATATGATCTTTACATAATTTTAAAAACTACTGCTTATTGAGCATTCACTACTTGCTAGGCAATGTGCAAATTGTTTTACAGACATTACCTTTCCTAAGTTTAAGTAACCTGCCCAGGGATATACAGCTAGTAGGTGACAAACACAGTCTTTGACCTTGTTTGTGAGATTCTAAAGTGCATATTCTGCTATGTAAACAAATATAACGTATGGCAGTCTATTGTCAATGTCATATTTGTACTTGAAAAATGTCGTTAGAAAGTATGATTTTTTCTGACATCATCAATTCAGATATTTTACATGAACTACTCCAGTGTTTTTCAATCTTGCTCATGTAGATGAATGATGATGTTTCAAGGTATATATATTTTTTAAAAAAACATAAGTACATAAGAGAAAGTGCTTTATATAAAGGAGGAAGAAGCAATACATTAGAAAGAAAGATAATAACATTTGAAAGGTGGTGTGCAAATCTTATATCAATGAAGACTAGGACACTTGACAATTTCTGCTACACTTTACAGCTTTGCCTATAGCTAATGTCAAACTAGCTCTTAATACAGTCAGATGAAATTCAGTTATTTCTATCTTGCAACTTTTTCACTGACTGGCTAAAAAATTAATAAATGTTAATTGCATATTCATATACCAAAAATAATATCTTAAAATGTTACCATTTAGATTAGAAAGCATCAAAAGCTGAAAAAGAGATAATTGAGGCTGGGCCCGGTGACTCACACCTGTAATTCCAGCACTTTGGGAGGCTGAGGCAGGTGGATAATGAGGTGAGGAGTTCAAGACCAGCCTGGCCAACATGGTGAAACACAGTCGCTACTAAAAATACAAAAAAATAGCTAGGCGTGTTGGTGGGTGCCTGTAATCCCAGCTACTCAGGAGGCTGAAGCAAGAGAATTGTTTGAAGCTGGGAGGCTGAGGTTGCAGTGAGCTGAGATGACATCATTGTAAAAGACAATTGAATTAGTGTTCACTGCACAAATTCAGAGACACATGGGAGATAATTTAATGAGTATTTAGGAGATACTTAGTAAAGCAGAAAGTGTAGTGTTTATCCTTTTCCCCCTTTAATTTACTAGCATATATACGTCTTTTGGTAATACTGAATTTAGTTGCAATTCTATGATATGGTTCCTAGCCCATAAAAATTAAATTAATATGAAAATAGGTAAAGGAATAGAAGAAATGCAGTGTTAGTTTTTTTTTTTTTAAATGTTTGTTTCCCTCTTTTATCACATCCAGTTTTTAGTTGGAGTTTTTCTAAAAATCCTTCTAGTTCACATGTCTCACATGAAATGTCTCACATTTTCTTTCTTTTTTCCTTTTTTTTCCCATTTATGTTAACATATTATTTCCATGAACTGAAACTAGAACACTGCCCTCTTCAACCAACTTATGAAAATTATAGCCACTTTTCATGATGTGTTTCAAATGTACAGCCTTTCTCTGGGCTGCTTTCATTGGCGGCATTGAGTATCTGCAGCTCTTCTAGGTGCACGGTGCAAGTTGGTGGATCTATCACTCTGGGGTCTGAAGGACAGTGGCCCTCTTCTCACAGCTTCACTAGGCAGTGCCCCTGTAGGAACTCTGACTCCACATTTCCCTTCTGCACTACCCTAGCAGAGGATCTCCATGAGGGTCACATCCTTGCAGAAAACTTTTGCATGGGCACCCAGGCATTTCCATACATTCTCTGAAATCTAGGGGGAGGTTCACAAACCACAGTTCTTGACTATGTGCACCTGCAGGCTCAACCCCATGTGGAAGCTGCCAAGGCTTGGGGCTTTCCCCTTCTGAAGCCACAGAACAAGCTCTGTGTTGGCCCCTTTCAGCCATGGATGGAGACGCTGAGACACAGGACACCAAGTCCCTAGGCTGCACCCAGCCTGGGGACCATGGGCCCAGCCCACAAAACCACTTTTTCCTCCTGGGCCTCTGGGCTTGTGATGGGAGGGGCTGCTTTGAAGTTCTCTGACATGGCCTGGAGATATTTTCCCCATGGTTTTGGGGATGAACATTAGGCTCCTGGCTACATATGCAAATTTCTGCAGCCAGTTTGAATTTCTTCACAGAAAATGGGTTTTCCTTTTCTATCACATAGTCAGGCTGAAAATTTTCCAAACTTTTACGCTCTGCTTTCCTTATAAAACTGAATGCTTTTAAGAGCACCCAAGTCATGTCTTGAATACTTTGCTACTTAGAAATTTCTTCTGCCAGATACTCTAAACTATCTCTCTCAAGTTAAAAGTTCCACAAATCTCTAGGGCAGGGGCAAAATGCCACCAGTCTCTTTGCTAAAACATAACAAAAGTCACCTTTGCTCCAATTCCCAACAAGTCCCTCATCTCCATCTGAGACCAACTCAGCCAGGATTTCATTGTCCATATCATTATCAGTATTTTTGTCAAAGCCATTCAACACATCTCTAGGAGGTTCCAAACTTTCCCACATTTTCTTGTCTTATTTTGAGCCCTCCAAACTGTTCCAATCTTTGCCTGTTACCCATTTCCAAAGTCACGTCCACATTTTCAGGTATCTTTTTCAGCAATGCTCCTCTCTACTGGTACCAATTTACTCTATTTAGTCTGTTTTCATGCTGCTGGCAAAGACATACCTGAGACAGGAAAGAAAAACTGGCTTAATTGGACTTACAGTTCTACATGCCTGAGGAGGCCTCAGAATCAGGGTGGGAGGCAAAAGACACTTCTTACATGGTGGCAGAAAAAGAAAAGATGAGGAAGAAGAAAAAGTGGAAAACCCTGATAAAATCCATCAGATCGCATGAGACTTATTCACTATCCTGAAAATATCATGGAAAAGCCTGGCCCCCATGATTTAATTACCATCTTTTGGGTCCCTCCCATAACACATGGGAATTCTGTGAGATATAATTCAAGTTGAGATTTGGGTGGGTGCCCAGCCAAACCACATCAATAGTTAGACAGATGTTTATCCCCTTGTTATTCCAGGCATGGGAAGCCCCCTTAGTGAGTGTTTTTAACCTGACACCCCATTATATACATGTGAAATTTTCTGCTTGGCAGCTTTTTAAACTCTTTTTCTCTCCAGTTTGTTCTTCTCACATGGCAGTCTTATGTACTAAGGAGATGTAATGATTTATTTTGTTTTGTTTAAATGTTCTACGTAGGTTATCTGCATCTCTTTCACAGCTTGTGAAGAGTGCTGGTGCCTGAATACACAAAAGATATTCACATACGGAATTCTGGGGTGTAGAATTCCAGCTCAAGTTGACTGACTACAGACATCAGATACTTGCCCTCTCCAGAAAAGAGAATCCAAATTATACACATTAAATAGTGCATCTCAGAGAGAACACTAGAGTTTAACAGAGAAGTCACAGGAAACACCCAGAGTCACAGAAGAATAGAGCAAGTGTCCAGTTTGGCTGAGTTTGACTGAGATTGTGGAGAAAAGGCAGATGAGAGAACTTCTGTGGCCCATATCCCCATCACCAACTGCTGCAGTCTGAACAGTGGGAGAGCTCCTCTACCTATAAGAACTTTGGCACTGGAGTGAGCAGTGATCTGGAGACCCAAAGAGTGAAGTGCACCAGACAGGGAACTAGCACTGGATCACTCACGCCCCTAAGACCTGAGCATCTGCAGCAGGATGCCATTGTGAGAGCACAGCCAACATTGAGCTGCATCCTGCCCTGGGAACCATAGCCCCCAAAGCTACACATACTGGGAACCACAATTGACAAGCCCTAGTGTCCATCAGGAGGACTACATTGCTGCAGCACTGGCTGAACCAAAAAGCACTGTGGGATCCCCAGTACTCCAGACCACAAGGAGTACTACTTCTTGGGAAATGGTTGACACAGCACACCAAAAATGTGGCCCCAGGATAAAGAAAACCAAAGCACATGCTTACCAGATCCCAAGAGCCTCCTGTCCAGAAGCATGAAAAATTACTCTGCTCCCAGCAGTAGCACATACACTGTTCTTGGCCTTGCAGCTGGGGAGTAAGATCCTCTCCCACAGGCAAAGAGGCCACTGTTCTTGTGCTCATGAATAGTGTGAAGGACCCCATACTCTATTTTCCCTCCAAACACCACTGCAGATGCAGCTGCTGTTGCTTCTTGCAGAGGCCAGGGTGGTTAGGCTGTCTGTCTGGGGCCGTTAATGGCAACTGTGCTCCCCACTGGCAGTGTGGCTCCTGTGCTTGGGTTCATGTGCAAAGGGAATAGTCCCTCTCCTTCACACAATGCTATAGTGCTACTGCCACTGAGAGTGGGTGAGCTCAATAACTGCATGTCTGGGATTGTGAGTGGTGACCACAAATAGCAGCCACTGTCAACATTAGTGTGCATAACTCAGAACCCAGATGGTTGTCCTGCCACTGCTGCTGCCATCACCCATACCACCCTAGCTGCCGAGAGTCCTGAGAAATTACTTAATCACTCAGCTTACTACTGCCACTACTAGAATCTGAGAAAGCCATCCAGAGGCCCAGGAATTGGCCTGCTTGGTCATGATAACACTAGTGTCATCATATGCCACCCTGGCCTCCAAGAACAGGCATACTTAGTGCACCACTGCAACCACATGGGCCAAAAACTAGTCCATATGGTATAGCTGTCCCCAGCAAAATTTCACCATAGCCTACACTAATAACCACACACTAATGACTGGGGAAAACATAGATACCAATTATATTGTTTACAGCTGAAGAAACAATTCAGAGAATACACTATTGCACACACTCGGAATCAGATCCAAAGGGCCCTACACAATGAAGATATAGCCCACTGCTATATCTTCAAGTAAAAGTTATCACCTATGAAAGCAAATTTAAAAAAATGGAAGCAGTGAATATTACACCCGATGCACAGATATCAATGTAACAACACAGAAAACATAATAAAGCAAGGAAATATAACACTTCCAAATAAAAACAATAATTCTCCAGAAACAGATTCCAATCAAAAATAAATTCACAAAATCCAATTTTAAAAAATCGAAATTATGAGACTAAGGAAGCTGAGTGATGTAGAATACAATTCCAAAATTAATACAAATAAATCAGAAAAATAACTCAGGATATAAAAGAGAACTCTACCAAATAGATAAATATTATAAAAAAGAAGTTCTGAAAATGAAGACACCTTTGAATTAAACAGATAATACCCTCCTAACCTTCAAAAATAGACTAAATCAAGCAGAAAAAAAAATTTCAGAATTGGAAGACCAGTCATTTGAAATAACCAAGTCAGACAGAAATAAATAAAAAAAGAATAAAAAAGAATGATCAAAACCTTTGTGATACATGGGACACCATAAAGTTAACAAATACATTAATTATTGAAATTGCAGAAGACAACGAGAGAACAAAAGAAGAGTTGAAAACCCTATTTAATGAGATAATAGATAAAAACTGTTCAAGTCTAGCAAGATATTTCGACACCCAGATTCAGGAGGGCTAGTAATCCCTAAACATATATAATGCACAAACATCTGCTCCATAGCATATTACAGTCAAACTATCTAAAGTCAATGACAAGGGAAATTATAAAAACAGCAAGAAAACATCATCTAGTCATCAATAAAGAATCTCCTATCAGACTAACAGCAGACAACTCAGCAGAAAACATACAGGCCAGAAGAGAATGGTATGATATATCTAAAGTGCTGAAAGAGAAAAAAAAAAAATGCCACTCAAGAATACTCTGTTCAGCAATATTATTCTACATAAATAAAGGAGGAATAGTCTGTCCAACACAACCAAATACTGAGTGAGTTTATTATCACTGAACTTGTCCTAAAATAAATGCTCAAGGGAATTCTAAACTTGAAGAGAAAGGAGCACATTTGCCATTAGGAAAACAAATGAAAATATAAAACTCACTTGTAAAGCAAACATACAAATGAGGAAGAAAATAGATTCAAATGGTACTACTACAAAATTTTAGAAAACCAAAAGGACAATAAATTTAAAAAAATAAATAAATAAATAATAAAGACTATACAAAACAATTGGGAAACAATTGGCAATAGGAAAAAAACCTCACATATTAATAATAACCTCAAGTGTAAATGGATTAAATACTTCACTTAAAATATGTAGAATGGCTGAATTTTTAAAAAACCCAAAAAGCACAATCCCACTTCACACCACCTACAGAAATCTAATCTCACTTGTAAAGACACATATAGAGTGAAAGTAAAGGGAAGAGAAAAGGTATTCCACACAAGTGGAAGCCAGAAGTGAGCAGGAGTAGCTCTATTAATATTAAACAGACTTTATATTAAAACCAGTAAAAATACACAGAATAGTCATTAAATTGTAATAAAGGAATCAATCTTGCAAAAGGTTATGACAATGCTAAATATATATGTACCCAACACCCAAGCACCCAGATTCACAAAACAAATATCAAGTCTAAATAAGGAAATAGACTGCAATATTATTTGGGGACTTCAACATCCCACTCTCAACATTGGATAGATCATCTATACAGAAAATTAATTAAGAAACATTGGGAAAAATTAAACTGATTTTTAGACCAAATGGACTTAACAAACCTTTACAAAACATTCTACCCAACACTTACAGAGCATACATTCTTTCCAACAGCACATGGACATTCTCCTGATAGACCATGTAGGGCAGCAAAATGAATCTCAACAAATTTTTAAAACAAAAAATCATTTAAAGTATCTTTTTGTGTCACTATGAAATAAAACTAGAAATCAATACAAAAGGGTACTTTGGAAACTATACAAATACATGAAATTAAAGAGTATGCTCCAAACAATCATTTGGGCCAATGAGGAAACTAAGATGAAAATCAAAGCTTTTATGAAACAAATGAAGAAAGAAACACAACGTACTACAATCTGTGGGACACTGCAAAAGCACTGTTAAAAGGGGAGTTTATAGCAATAAACACTTACATTAAAAAGAGTTTCAAATAAACAATCTAATGGTACAGGTACACCTCAAGGAACTAGAAACACAAGAACAAACCAAACCCAAAATTAGCAGAAGAAAATTAATAATAAAGACCGGATTAAAAGTAAACAGAACAGAGGCTTAAAAATATAAAATGTCAATGATACAAAAAAGTTGGTTCTTCAAAAAGCTAAGCATAATATCACCACTAAGTGGACTAAGCAAGAAAAAAGAGAAGATGCAAATAAAATCAGAAATGAAAATGGAGTCATTAAGACTGATACTACAAAATTCAGACACCACAGAAATACAAAAGATCATCAGAGACCATTATGAAGAACTATATGCTAATAAACTGAAAAACCTAGAAGAAATGAATATATTTCCAGAAACATACAATATACCATGTTTGAATCAAGACCAATACCAGGTACCATGATTGAGTTGGTAAAAATATGTCTGCCAACAAAGAGAAACCCAGATACAGATAGATTCACAGCCAAATTCTACCAAACATATAAAGCAAAGCTATTATCAATCTTCCTTCAACTACTCAAAAAATTTCAAGAGGAGCAGATTTCTACCTATTCACTCTGAGGCCAGCATTATCTTGATACCAAAACCAGACAAGGACACAACAACCACAGAAATAACATCAAAAAACCAAAGGCCAATATGTTTGGTAAACAAAGACACAAAAAATCCTCAACAAAATACTAGCAAATCAAACACAACAGCACATCAAGAAGATAATATAGCATGATAAAGTGATACAACGATGGTTCAGTGTATGTAAATGAATAAATGGGATATGTGACATCAGTAGAATGAAGGACAAAAAATATGATTATTTCAATAGAGGCAGAAAAACCATTTGACCAAATAAAACATCCCTTCATGATAAAATTTTTCAGCAAACTAAGCATAGAAGGAACATATCTAAAAATAATAAAGGCCACATGCAACAAACCCTCAGCTAACATCATACTGAATGGGGAAAAATTGAAAGTCTTTTCTCTAAAAGCTGGAACAGAAAAGGAAGTCCACTTTCACCACTATTATTGAAGATAATATTGGAAGTCCTAGAAAGAGCAATAAGTCAAGCAAAAAAAAAAAAATAGCATCCAAATTGGAACAGAGAAAATCATCTTTTTTCTCTTTGCAGACAGCACAATGATGTATCTAGAAAAAGCA